>JAXIVD010010725.1:0-10000 GCA_036785275.1 Cancer borealis
CTATTTGGTATTATTCCCGTTTTCTTTTTCAATGGTTTTCAATGGGATACTTTTTCCTAATTTTTATAGTTACCTGTTAAAGTGGTTCCTGCTTTTACTACGGAAAGCATGGTTTTATGATTCTCTCTCTCTCTCTCTCTCTCTCTCTCTCTCTCTCTCTCTCTCTCTCTCTCTCTCTCTCTCTCTCTCTCTCTCTCTCTCTCTCTCTCTCTCTCTCTCTCTCTCTCTCTCTCTCTCTCTCTCTCTCTCTCTCTCTCTCTCTCTCTCTCTCTCTCTTCTCTCTCTCTCTCTCTTTTCTATGCATGAATTGGCTGTTTATTGAAATGAGTGCCCAGTTGTTTCTCCTCTCTCTCTCTCTCTCTCTCTCTCTCTCTCTCTCTCTCTCTCTCTCTCTCTCTCTCTCTCTCTCTCTCTCTCTCTCTCTCTCTCTCTCTCTCTCTCTCTCTCTTTCTATGCATGAATGGCTGTTTATTGAAATGAGTGCCCAGTTGTTGTTTTTCTCTCTCTCTCTCTCTCTCTCTCTCTCTCTCTCTCTCTCTCTCTCTCTCTCTCTCTCTCTCTCTCTCTCTCTCTCTCTCTCTCTCTCTCTCTCTCTCTCTCTCTCTCTCTCTCTCTCTCTCTCTCTCTCTCTCTCTCCTCTCTCTCTCTCTCATATATATAATATGCATGTAAATTAATGCCAGTTTCAAAGCTTGATACAAATGCTAATGACCCTTTGATATCATTCCATTCAGTAATTAATGCAATGAATAATGAATGATGAAGTGCAGACCCTCCATGTTTGTCTATGCATTCCTCTGCACATTATTGAACACGAACAGTTATTTCTCATTTGACTTTACTTGTTGTTCTTGTTAATGTTCTCGTGATGATGATAACAGACTTGAAGTGCTCTCAGTGGTTCATCATCTTCATCTTCATCATCATCATCATCATCATCATCATCATGGCAACTATTAACTCACTGTCACTGTGTATCATGTTAAACACCATCTGATTGGATTTCAGACACATTATTTTATCTTTTTTTTTCACTGTCACTCCTGGCATTGATGGAGAACCTTCTGTAACTGTTCCTCTGTGTTCTTATGTTTTAATGGATGTTCTCTCCCTCCAGTGTTGAGTCGCAGGGTGGGTCTTCATCTCAGACCTCTTGGCCACAGTCTTCTTAGGGTCTGTCTCCCCGACAAAGCTAAGCCACTTTAGTAATATGCTTAAACAAAGTTAACAAGGCCAACCCTCACCTTCCACCACTTTTTGGAGTTATGTGAAATCTGTACCAAGTGGCTTCTTTTTTTTTCTGTAGCTGTAGTTTGATTCATCCTTTTATAACTCTCCCAACCTTCCTTTCCCACCTTCCTTCCCCACCTTCCTTGTCCGCGTGTGTTCCGTACAAAACCATTACCCTTGCCAATCTGTGTTTAAACTGTCGTACGTGATCCTTCCCTTCACTAAAAAGCCTTCTGTGTTCTGTAACCTTTCCTCACCGTGACGTAGTGATGTCAACTAAATCAATCCCAATTCAAGATTTTTTCCTTAAAAGTTATGATTTATTGGTCCAACTTGTGAGAGAATGTGAAGTGATTTTTTCCCTCATCTTCCTCAATTTTGTAGGCTTACTACCTATGCCCTGCCAGGTAGGACTATAGTGGCCTGCCGTGACGTGTGGGAAAGGACTATTTTTTCCCTTTTTACCCTGTACTACATGTATTGTCTGGCAGCCACGTGATGCTTCTGACCTGACCACCTCATCCTCATGCTTGACCTCTCCACAGGCTGCTGGGGGACCTCGTGGGGGCGTGGCGAAGAGATAAAACTCAGGCGGTGGTGCTTGAACGTAAGGAAAACTAAGGCAATGAGAACCTGTTTCCCCGGGAGCTGACTGAACCTTTCGAGTCCAGAGGTGAAAGGACTCAACTGGACTGTACTTCTGTGACCTGAATTAATGGCGGCATGAGGGAAGGTAGCTGTCTTGTGTGATGTAGGACAGCAAACACCCACGACAGGAGGATGTAAACAAAACACAACTGACGAGAGAAGAAAACACATAGATCTGGCCTGCCATCCTCAACTACCAACACCATCACCACCACTACTACTACCATCACCGCTGCCACCACACTACCTTACTTTTGACAGTTATCATACAGCAGAATAATCAAATAACTGCCTAGCTATGTTATTGCAAGAAGAACATTTGTTATATGAAGAAGGAAAAAAAAGTAGAGGTGCTTTGAGGGAGGAACTGGAGGTACTATAATAATATGCATCCTTGTGGAGTCACTGTATTGTGTTTATGTATTACGTCTCCATCTCGATTATTTGTGATGGTTTTGTAAGGCGAGGCTAAGGAAGGGAGGATCGAGGCGGTCGTGAGGAGGTTGTGTTGTTGGCTTGCACCGAGTGACCCAACAATCGTTCAGTCACTGTTGCCTGTTAAAAGTTGATTGTAGGGTTAGTATCTTTCTACAGATTAGTTTGATGCATAATTTCTAGTTTGTTTCCCTATATATTTTGTTGTTGGTTGTAGTTGTTAAGGTGATGGAAAGCAGACAATGAGCCATGCACTGAGTGGATGCATTGATCTGTTAGTTGTTTAATATTTAGTGTAGGGATTTTTATTGTAGGTTATAGAAGAACTATATATTGCCTGACATAATGGTTGAAGAATATTGGAGTTTTAATATTGTGTACATATTTAGCAGTTGAGTTTACTTGCTAGAATTATATTTTCTCTGTTAAGATTTTAAGTAGTAAATTTTATTGATATAAGTGCTATTAATATAATAGAATAAGTGATACAGAAAGGTTTGAAACCACTATTATATACATATAAATATATATTAGAATATATATTCCAATCATCCTTGTAACAAATATTACTGAAATGAAAAAAAGTATAACCTATTCAGTGCATCATAATATTAGTCTCTTTTATCATATTGTTGAATTGAATTATTCCCTAGTGTGTAGAGGCAGTGTGGCGGCCCTGAGGTGGTGCTGCTGTGCTTTGTGATGCGGGCACAGCTGGAGGACAGGTGGGGAGGGAGGAAAACACACACACACACACACAGAAAGATACACAAACAGACACACAGACATACAAGAAGAAATATACCTCACAACAACACACACACACACACACACACACACACACACACACACACACACACACACACACTCCCATCCTCACCTGACTTGTATCTGTGTCCTGGGAGTTAATTTTTTCCACATAAAAATTCAAGTTAGTGGAAGTCTTCTCTTAACCGACCATAGCATTTACGAAGCAAGTCTTTTTCTGGCATAATTTTGCATCGAGGCTTTTGTGCCGAGAGTGACGAACGCTGACGACATAACCATATATTCCAATTTTTCCCTCCATTTCATAATATAGTAAGTGGAAGAAAGTAAAAACCTGCCTCGGTGTGTTCTTGAAGCTTGTCAGTCTGCTGTCATCTGCAGGGCTTCGGGTTGTCAGTCTTATGTACCAAGGGAGGAGCCGTGCATCTCCTCGGGAATCAAATTGACCCTAACCTGCGTTCCCTGCACACCCAAGACCCACCAGGAAATAAGGATGTCAGGCCACTCACCAGCTTCAGGAGACACACTCAGGCCCCTCAAGTCTTTAATCGCGTGTGATATGACTCTTCCACTAGATGTGTGTGCGTGCGTGACTATAGCGGTCACATAGAGAGGCTCTGTACACTGGTTAGTCCAGAGGTGCGGCCCACAGGCAGGGTTTCTCGCTGCTGCCACATCACATTGAAGGTGTGCGCATTGCAGCTTAGCCTGTGAGGTCGGAAGAAACCCCAAAATCCAGTGGTGTAACGCGGTTTACACACAATAGCATTTTTGATGTAGTCCACCCAATTTTTTGATGGTAGGGACACAGCATAGCAGAGTTTTTATCAACGACTAGAGTTGTAAATACTATACATTAGCTCCAGCATCAGCAGAGAGGTGCTTCGATCACCTCTAGAGCAAAGGAACCGCCTCACCAACTGTGTGGCAGAACTGTAACCTCTCTAACGTTTAGCTTTGACACACCAACTCTTTACTTTACACCACCCTCACCCTCACCCTCACCCTCACCTCACCCTCCTCATCCCATTTCTTGTTCACCTATAAAGCAGATTTTTTCTTTGCTGCCGAGACCTTCCAGTGTGTCGTCTGCTGTCTTGTGGCGGGTGGCGGCACCTGGTTGTGTTTGTTTTCTTGATGATGTAGCTCTGTTTAGGAGTGTTGGTTGTGTTTTCCATTTGTACCAATAGCTGTGGACTGTTCAGCTGACCCTCAAATGACCCAACAAGCCCAGTAGTGCACCCTTGAGAGGCACCAGATTGATATGACCCTATCGTGTGACCTCCAGTGTTCTCAAGTCACTACCCATCCCCCATCCCCCAAAAAATATCTGAAAATAGGGTGTAAATAAGGTGTCAGTTGTGAGACTTTAACATTGTAATCAAAACCTGTAAAGCTTCAACAAAACTATTCATGATCAACATTAAAAAGAAAGAAGAAAGTAGTGAGGTGGGAGTCAGTCATTGGCTGTCTAATACCAGACCTTCTCCTTGCTGTGTCCTGTTTTCAGATGTAATGTTATATCTTATAATTGTAAGTCAATGTCTCAACTGAATATAACAAGACCTTGAGATGGTAATAACAAGCTAGGTACTGTGTCATCCTCCACCCTCCACCCTTCACCACCACCCACCACAGTACAGGAATGTGACTCTTCCCTCCTGTCTTCAGTAAGCATTTGCCTGCATAATAGATTGTGATGTTGGGTGTAATTCAGGAAATACAACCACTTAATGTTTCTATTGATCGTCAAAAGTTGTAACAATCTGCCATCAAGTCATGTGGGGTTTAACAAGATAAATTTTGGATTGGAATGTAGTTTTATATAATGTGTGTGTGGGTGTGTGGGTGAAGGTGTAGGGGGGGTGTGGTGGTCACATTTGGGCGGGTACTCACAGTCCACATCAAGTGCTTATTAAATAAGCAACAAAACACCCACATCATAATTGTCTTTGTTGGTCATTCTGCTTTGTAATTTTAATAAATTTTTATATGCTGAAAAACAAACATTGTCTTTCCTCCTGTTATTATACCAACGAAGTGTAATATTATGTTTGGTTAATTTTGTTAACAGGTGCAACAATTTACACCTGTACTGGACTTATCATAAAAAGAAAGTCACCAAACCATCACCATATATTACATTTGATTCCTAATAGTAATAGCAACGCACCTAACACCTGTATGACCAGTGGTGAGACACAACATAGCGTTTTATAGTGCTTTACAGTGTTGTATTTACATAAACTTTGCATAAGGAAGGTAGACAGACAGCCCCGCCCTCGCTTGGACTCCGCTGCCTCTGTGTTCCTCATTACCATACCCGAAGAAGATGAAATGGTTAAAACTTTCATCCTCTCGACACATGAGGAAGTGACTGTCTAGGCATCTGTTTCTCCCTCGCCCTACCATTGCCCAAAAAACATCAGCTAGTCATGTAATAAGAGGAAATTAAGTTGCATATTCTTTTCCTCTCCTTGGTAGTGGAATTAATTGGTCCCAGATGATAGGTAAGAGACAGGGAAGTAAGTAAGAACAACGAGTGATGTGGAAGAAGGTGAACGAAAAATATTGCAAAACTAGAACTTCTGCCATTGCCATATACAGAAAAATCACTCCAAGTATTTAAAGTTTCTGATAATTTAAGGAATATATACACATTTTCCGTACTACAAACCACCATAACTATTCACATACGCAATAGGAGAGACACTTTATACACACATTCAACTAATTTTAACGGAGAAAAGGTAAGTTTCTTAGATGTTAAAAGAGGAAATAATTCTACTGAGACCAACTTGCAACTCAACATAAGTCAGTGTTGTTGAGACTACCGCGGAGGGAGGGTGTGCCGGTCGCTCCTCCTACTGGCATCCCTCATGTGCTTTTTAATGTGCTTTAAGTGACACCAACGCAACACACCTTCCTCAGGCGTGTTCGGGAGTGCAGTGAAGTGGAAGTGAGGCGGCGTAGGGAGGAGGAAGAAGACAAATAGTGTGTGTACCCTTTGAAGGAGGAGGTGGAGTGAGTGTGGCGCCTGCCTCCACCCTTCCCTCCACTCCCTCCCTAATACAGGTAGGCACCCCCTCCCTCCCCATTGTATTGTGACCCCAGGAGAAGGGCGGGGCCACGGTGGTCATAACTGTGCCCTGTTTGGGGTCTGCGTAGTTAGGTTTATTTTTTTCCTAGTGGCGCTGTTGAAACTTGTGGATATTACGTTATAACTGATTTCTTTCCCTTTTTTTTTTCTCTTTAAGTAAGTTTGTAATTATACTTAAAGCATAGTTGAACGATGCTCTTTTTTTTACCGTTGATGTGTAGATGGAAACAAGATGCGTGTGCTGCGTGCGTTGCGTGTGTTGCGTGTTATCGAGTGCATGGTGCTGCGAGGTGATGATGCAATATTAAGAACAAGCTGCCTTTATAACCCACGTATTTATCTTTTCACGTACTCTTAACTAACTAACTAACTAACTAACACGTATAGCCTCCTAACTACCACGTCAAACACCCTAACAGCCACGTACACTTCTAACTACCACGTACTGTCTCTAAACTGCCACGTATAATCTCCTAACAGTATTAACATATAAGGTTATTTCCATATCTAAATTAGTTTTCCTTAACTTTCTCGTGGGTTCAGAAAATCAATTTTAACCCAACGCTTCTTGAGGGAAAAATAAAAAAATAAAATAAACGCAGTGAAATATTGAAGCCTGGCCGTGATTTTGTAATTATCTTCGTGGTTTTAGGAACAGTTAACATGGAAACTCAGCAGACCAGTGATAGATAGTGATGATGGTGATGGTGATAAGGAATTAACTTTGATGTTTAATGATGACATACATACAATGATTCTGCAGTTCATGCGTAGTAGGTACAGTAAATAGAGAACTTGTTAAATAGACAAATTGGTTAAACACACACTTACGAAAAAAAAGTGTGTGTTGTGTGTGTGTGTGTGTGTGTGTGTGTGTGTGTGTTTTGATAGGGCTTGTCTGTGATTGGCTGTCACAGAAGGACCAATCCCATGTAACAACAACACTAGTCGATGCTCACCTGTTTCATTTGCAGGGCGCTGGATTCACAGGTGTTGTGTCATGCATTCCCTGCTGACGTGGTGGTGGTGGTGATACAACTACTACTACCACCACCACTACTACTACTACTACTACTACTACTATTATTATTATTACTTGTTGTTCGTGAAGGAAGGGATTAAGCAAAGTGAAAGAATACTTGATAGTTGCTAAGGGGCTTTGGTGCCAAATACTCTCTCTCTCTCTCTCTCTCTCTCTCTCTCTCTCTCTCTCTCTCTCTCTCTCTCTCTCTCTCTCTCTCTCTCTCTCTCTCTCTCTCTCTCTCTCTGTGTGTGTGTTTCCAAGGTCACTGCTAACACTACTGCTGGGGTTAACATGCTCACTATTTCCTGCTGTGGAGACTTTATTTCACGCCTTCATGAAACCTGGACTCACTATAAAAACTGTACTCCTCCTCCTCCTCCTCTTCCTCTTCCTCTTCCTCTTCCTCTTCCTCTTCCTCTTCCTCTTCCTCCTCTTACTCATCCTCCTCCTCCTCCTCCATCCCAGTTCCTTCCTTCTTTCTCCTTTACTGTTTGTACTTACGTATTTTTCTGAACTTATTTAATTCATGTTTTCCTTTTTATTTACCTTGTTTTTTGTTTTTTTGCCTGTTTTGTGTCTCCTGCTTAGTCGCTTCTTCGTTTTCTTTTGTTCTCTATTCTCTCTCTCTCTCTCTCTCTCTCTCTCTCTCTCTCTCTCTCTCTCTCTCTCTCTCTCTCTCTCTCTCTCTCTCTCTCTCTCTCTCCTTCCTTTGTTCTGTGCCTTTCATCATTCCTCTTTATTCTGCCATCCCTCCTCCAGTCTTTCATTATATTCTTACTATTATTCCTCATTCTCTCCTCCTCCTCCTCCTCCTCCTCCTCCTCCTCCTCCTCCTCCTCCTCCTCCTCCTCCTCCTCCTCATATTAAAACTGCATAATTCACTAGTACGACCTCATCTTGAATATTGCGTACAGTTCTGGTCCCCATATTACAGAAAGGACATTGACAAACTGGAAAGAGTCCAGCGTAGAATAACGAAAATGATTCCAAGGCTGAAAAATAAACCTTATGAAGAAAGACTTAAAGAATTAAACTTATTCAGCCTCGAAAAAAACGAAGGATGAGAGGAGATTTAATTGAAATGTTCAAGATAATTAAAGGATTTGATAATATCAATGCAGAAGATTACATTACTTTTGATCGATCAAAATATAACAAGAAGACGTCATACTTTTAAGATTACTGGTAAAAGATTCACATCAAACGAAGCCAAACATTTCTTTTTCAATCGGATCGTTAACGTTTGGAACTCCCTGCCCGCCAATGTCGTCGACAGTAAAACAATTAATACATTCAAAAATAGACTGGACAAATACTTAGAAGCCAATCCGCAACTAAAACATTATTCGTCAACATAGTAAACTTTGAGCAAGTTCCTTCTAATGTACAGTAATTACAAAATCTCGATTCGGAAGGACGTCGCTAGGGGCCTGACATCGCTTGCCAGGTAGTAGTGTTAGTGACAGTAGTAATAGGATAGACTAATCTAATTCCACGCATTTATTTATTTATTTTTACTTATATTGCATGGTTGGCCTTCCTCTCCTGCCAGTCGTGGCTGGTGGGAGAATCCCTCACCCTTACTATCCTGTATCCTTCATCCCAGATTAGATAGTGTAGTCTAGTTTATCACAAACAGCCTCGTAAGGGCCAGTAGGCCTGTTGCTGTTTGTTCTTCCTATGTGTTCCTATGTGTTCCTCCTCCTCCTCCTCCTCCCTCAACTCTCTGTTTCCTTTACTCTCTTCTTCTTTCTTTGTTTGTTTTTATTCCTTCTTATATTTTCTCTTCTTGATTGTCATTTCCTTCGTTCGTTAGTTCGTTCGTTCTTATTTCTATTTTTCACTTGCATCTTTCCTTTCTCCTACTCATCGTCTCTCTCTCTCTCTCTCTCTCTCTCTCTCTCTCTCTCTCTCTCTCTCTCTCTCTCTCTCTCTCTCTCTCTCTCTCTCTCTCTCTCTCTCTCTCTCTCTCTCTCTCTCTCTCTCTCTCTCTCGCTCGCTCTCTCTCTCTCTCTCTCTCTCTCTCTCTCTCTCTCTCTCTCTCTCTCTCTCTCTCTCTCTCTCTCTCTCTCTCTCTCTCTCTCTCTCTCTCTCTCTCTCTCTCTCTCTTTTGCCCTTCCTCCCTTCTTCCCTTCTTGCCCTTCTATGTCGTGGCTTCATACTTCATCTCCCTCCTTTCCTCCCTCCCTCCCTCCCTTCTCTCCTTCCTTCCTCCCTTCTCACCCTGGCCTTGCATTCGAGAAAGTGTACCCAGTGCTTGTGGCTGTGAGAGGTTGGGTTGCCAGCTACTAAGAGAGCTGCTCTGGTTGGTGTTGTGACTGTTGTGTGTGTGTGTGGTTTGTTGTTGTTGTTGTTGTTTTGTGTGTGTTGCCTTGTGTAATATTCTTGTTTATTTATTTATTGTTGTCAGTGGTTGTATTAATTTAGATGTTTGTGTGTGTTTCTTGAATTTCTTATTTAACTGCTACGTCTTTTCTGTCCTCCACCTCCTCCTCCTCCTCCTCCTCCTCTCCTCCTCCTCCTCCTCCTTCTGGTAGGATATTTATCGCCTTGTGAAGCTTGTACAACCTTATACTAATGCGGAATAACCTGTCTCCAGTCACCTTCTCTTCCTTGCTTGTCCAGATTCAGTTTGTTGACTTCAGTTAATGTCTCACCTCACACGCCTCCTTCCTAGCCTCACTGTCCTCCCTCTATCCACCTTCCTAACCTCACTGTCCTTCTGCTACTTACCTTCCTAACCTGAGTATCTATCTTCCTAACCTCACTGTCCTCCCTCCATTCATCTTCCTAAC
>JAXIVD010010726.1:5000-12771 GCA_036785275.1 Cancer borealis
AGAGAGAGAGAGAGAGAGAGAGAGAGAGAGAGAGAGAGAGAGAGAGAGAGAGAGAGAGAGAGAGAGAGAGAGAGAGAGAGAATAGGTAAAGAATAAAAGGAAGTCAACACGCTAAACACACACAGATACACTCACACACACACACACACACACACACACACACACACACACACACACACACACACACACACACACACACACACACACACACGACATATGTACATCACAATGCTCTCTTAATGAAGAAAGATGAAGAGAAGGAGGCTGAGGCTTTGTTTAGGTGGACGTGAATGGTGAGGATGGGAGTGTGGAGGACCAGGAGACACACACACACACACACACACACACACACACACACACACACACACACACACACACACACACACACACACACACACACACACACACACACACACACACACACACACACACACACACACACGAGTTTAATCCATTAGTGTGTCTGTTGTGGTGAGAGTTTTGTTGTTGGAGGCTGTCGGGGGCCTATCGGTTGGTGTCGAGGTAATACTACTGGGTCTACTCGCTTCTAGGTCTCGTGTGGCCCTTCCGTTATGGCCCGAGTGTCATGGCCCCATCAGAGTCTCCGGGAAGGTCCTCACTCTAAGGATTAATGTCTTTTGGTGTTGATGTCCTGTATTGTTTATGGTGTTGTGGTATAGACGCCAAGCCTTCTATACTTTTTTTTTTTTTTTTTTTTTGTATTGATTTTATAACTTTTGGCTGATCTCCCTCATTTGTAAAAAAAAAAATTAAATGAAATACTGAATAAATAAATAGATGATAATGTTGAGCATAGTACTGTTCCATCCTATAAATGTCCTGCAAGATATTTATGTCCTTTAATTTTAGTGTCCTAAGGATACTTAACTTCATGTGTCCTTAAAACCGCACGGCAGTTCCTTGGAATTTATAATCCTTAACCTTTCACAAAATTAATTATCTCACTTCTTTTTTTCTTCTTGGAAGTTTTGCTTTAAGAAGTGAGGCGTAATTACCTTGTTTTCAGGAAAGTAAATAACAATAAATTAAGTGGTAATTACCCTTTGTGGTGGTCCGGCCATGTGGTGTGTGGTTAAAGTCAGTAATAAGTGGTGCGGGGTAGCAGTAAGTCGTGAGGGCAGTGGTGGGAGGCAAGGGACAGTATAGTAGGTGGTATTGGGGGTCCGAGAAGGGGTAAAAGTGTCACAAGTAGCCGGTAAAGAACAGTGGTAGGTGGTAGGGAAAGTAGTAAAGATGATCATAAGGTCTGGGAAGAGTGAAAAGTGAGTGTGGTGCTTTGTGTGGTAGTAAGAAAAAGATAGTAGGAAGAGGAGGGGCCAGTTGTAGGTGTCATTGAATATTTAGGTGGTGAGGACGCGTGATGCATGTAAACACACGTCAAGGCCACACTCCCCTTCCTCATTACGATAGTGTCCCCAGCGAACCATTGTTACTGGAATTGCCTATTTAATTGTTTTTTTCCCTTCACCCTCGGGTACAATTTCCCCATAAAATATTGGTAACAATCCTGCGTGACGGTGAGGTTGCTTTTGGGTCTGGCGTGTAATACATAGACTTTTTCTTTCATATAGATTTGCTACGTGACTTTTCCGGTCTTAATGCATTTGGTGTTGACGACAGGGAAGGAAAAAAAAAATTACAGTCCACCTGGAAGTGAAATGATGATCCTACCGCCTCGTGACCTCCATAAGTTTTGAGATTAATTTCTTTTTCAATTTTCCAAGTCAGTCTGTGATTTTACTTGGCTTATTATTAGCCGTGTCTTTTATATTACACTGCTGTTACAACTTTATTAATCCGTGTACGTTATCACCATAAGCTCACGTACATCATTGTAGGAACCTCACAGTGCCTACAGAACCCCATGAAGACACTCTGAGCCGCACAGGTACAGGCCGGCGTGGCGTGAGTGGCATCTTTAAGTGGCATAAGAAAAAAACATCTTTTCTTCAGGAGATTGGAAGGGAAAAGGATGGCGAGAGAGGCGATGATAGAGCGTGAGGTAGAGCTTCTAAATGTTGTGGTACAGGAATGTGTGGTGGAAGGTGGAGCTGCAGAATGGGAGGAAAGATGAAAAATACTTTGAAGCCTCGAGATGAGAAGGAGTACAATGAGCTGGAAATGTGGGAAAGGAGGTTATAATAGAGTCCATAGACGAGAGAAGTGTCTGGAGTGGGATGGAGTGGCGGAAGGGATGTAAGCAAGGGAGAGATAAATAACTTACTAAGGATGAAATAAGAACGGTGAATCAAGACCAAAGATGTTTCACTTACACACAATAGTCTCAAGTCCAAGTAATCAAGCCTAGGAATCACACTACTTAACTTTCCTTCAATTATACGGTGACTGCATGGATAAAGACTTCAGGTTCACTCAATCGCTCTCCCGTGACGCAGTGGCAAGAGGAATTGTATTGAAGAAGTAACCAGTGAGTTGTGTCCTTGAGAAATTTGTGTGGCAGCAGGACCTTAGAAGTACAAGTAGTAGTAGTAGTAGTAGTAGTAGTAGTAGTAGTAGTAGTAGTAGTAGTAGTAGTAGTAGTAGTAGTAGTAGTAGTAGTGATAAAAGAGAGAAAAAGAAAAAAAAGATAGAGAGAGAGAATTCTGTTTTCTTTCTCTCACCGTCTGCTGCAGTAAACTTTGTGCTCAACGTTTCGCTTGCTTTGATATTTTCTCCTTGACGCTTATTTTATCTGTCTTGCCGAGGAGGTACCTGGCTTTAAAGGCTTGAATGCTTTTCTTGCTTCTTCTATCCAATGCTTGCTCAGTTTCTCTCAGTATTTCACCTTCATTTAGCAACCTGAAATGTAAAGTTAGTTTTTTTTTCATGGATGGTAATATGTGTAGGTTAATCATCCTCCTTTTTATGTGTGTGTGCGCATGCGTGTGTGTGTGTGTGTGTGTGTGTGTGTGAGGGGGTGGGGGTGGTGAGGATGCACATGAACCCTCGTTGCATGACCATTGCTCTGCCTACTGGTGACAAAAAGATAAATAGATAAACAAAAATAAATACCGGCTTGCTTAGGGCCATAAAAAAGGCTCCCTTCACTACCTCTTGTTAACGTGGAAGTTAGAGACCCTCCCCTCCTCACCCTCCCCTCCCCATCCTTCCCTCCCCATCATCCACTCCCTCCCTTCCCCTCCCCACCCTTCTCTCCCCACCCTCCCCTCCCTTCCCTTCCCTCCCCTCCATTCTCCTCACTGAGACACGCAGCTACCAGGCTATTGGGCCATGTTCCAAAGGGCGTCACCTCCTTCCCTCCCTCCTTCCCTCCCTCCCCTCACTACAGTTGTCTCCTATGCCTGTTCACACACTCAACACTTTGTTCCCTTTTTTTTACTGCTACACAACCTCACGACCCTCTACTTCAATGTTATTTCTCTCTTTTTTTTCTTTCTTTGTCTGTGTCGATGTTTGCTCTTAGTCGCAACCACTCTGTTTTATTTCTCTTTTCTTCTTTGTCTCCAGTCAGTTCATCCCAGTAATTCATTCATTCTTCAGGCTCAGTCACTCTCTTTTGTTTCTTTTTTTTGTCCTTGTCTTCAGTTCACAATAACTCATTCATTCTTCAGTCTCCGTCACTCTCTTATGCTTTTCTTCTTCTTTCAGTGCATAACAATCACTCCCTTGACTCTCATTTCCAGCCACTCTTGTCTCTCGTGTCCTGAGGTGGTCCAGGTCTGATCGAGTCGCTGAGGACATTTGTGTGTTGAAGTCAGGTCTTTCCCGAGGCCACAGCGTCTCGTGATGGGCTTGGCGGGGATCTGAGGGATGATTGCTGCGGGACTCACACCTTTGATTCCTAAGCGCCTTGGGCTGGCTTAATATTGAAAGTCGAAATGGGATTTTTTTCCAGTTTTGTACTTGTAGTCGTTGGTCGTGCATCCCATTGTCATAGTGAAGCGATTGTTGTTCATTTTTGTAGCTTTTCGTGATTATGGTGTTATTTTTAGGTACCGTTTATCAGTTTTTGTTCTTTGTACCAACGTGAAAATGTTAGGTTGGACGGGTGTGTGCGTGTGTGCCTGTGTGTCTATGTGTGTCGCGCGTGTGCGTGTGTGCGTGTTCCTATTAGGTGTGTCGGCACGTGCCTGTGACAACATCCTAGGGAAGCCTTGGGTGACCTCGGCCAAGGGAGCGTGTCTGGCCGCCGCGGGTTGTGTCTATTGATCACGAGGGAAGGAGTCCAAGGCCGAGGGTTAGAGGTCACCGCTGTAGGGTCAGGCTCAGGTAGGTAAGGATGAAGGTTAGTGGAGCAGGGGTGACCTACCTTGACCTTGTTCTATTTCTTTCATACATCTATCCTTGCCTCGTCGCCCTCGGTGTTTTCACAACGCCTCAGTTCATATGCAGGGCAACGGGGCGTTGAGAGCAGACCTGAGGTGCAGCGTTGTTGGCTCGGGGCGGAGGCTTTGTGCAGCGTCAGCCTGAAAAGAGGTGTGTCCAGGAAGTGACGAAGCGGAGAAGGAGGAGGAAGAGTAGAAGGACGGTAAGGATAAGGAGGAGACGAAGGGCTGTCACAAGGAGAGACTCTTGTGTTCGTCAGGTCCTGGGTGTCTGCCTTGCCTCACTGTGTTGGGAAGGCGTGCAGGCGGAGAAGAGAGAGAGAAGAGAAGGGCAGAAAAACGGAGAGAAATGATGGAGAGAGACAGCACCAAATGAGAAAAGAAAGATGGAGTGAAGAGGCGTAGGGAGAAAAAACAGGGAATGGACGGAGGTAGTTAGAAAGGCAGAAGAAAGAGGAGGAAGAGGAGGGGAAAAAACAGAGCTGAGGTACAGAGGAAGGAAGGAGAAAGGGTTAAGGGAAGTGTCGGCCAGAGGGGAGGGGAAATATAACAGGAGGGGAGGGGAAATATGCCTCCTACCTTGTGGTGGAGTGACACTAATGGGCAATTTGAAGATGATGAAGAAGACCAGAGAATATTCATTGAGGAAGAGAAGGGAGGGAGCAAGCGGCGGGGAGGAAAGGGTGGGAAGAAGGATTTTCCTGAGCTGCATTTAAACCATGAAATTCCGCGCCATCTATGTCTTAATTATGTCTCCTTCCATTTTACTTCAAAGAATTGCAAGCCTAACATTCGTATATTTTTTAACTTTTCACCCAGATTGCATTATAGTCAAACTCTCTTGAGGCATCGACAGTTTCCAAATCAGGTTTCCGATCACGTTCCACAGATCACAAGGACACCACTCACCCTTGACCTCCACTCCCCCTCCTCCTGCATCCTTCCTCAGGGTACACCTCTCTCCTCCCTCCCAACCTGTCCATCAGCCCACTGCCGCCGCCACTCCAACCTTCATTGAAAACCCTCGCCCACCAAGACTCAGAACAAGGCGAGAGAAAGATTGCTAGGATTATCGAGGTGTCGACATACATACCAAAGGAGCCTCCCTTTCTCTCACCTCTTTTCTCCCTCTCCTTATCCCAGTCCCCTCCTTCCGCTTCCTCGGGGCTTGCTTGGGTGAAGGAAGGCAAGAATCAGGAATGTCCGTGTGTTTGCTTGACTCAAGAAAACGATGTACATGCACGAAGTTATACATGGTGATACTGGAAAAGGAATGAAAGCTTAGTTACGTGCACTTCTGTCATATACGGTTGATACATGCAAGGTGTATCACGGAAAGTTGCATTTGTGCGTAAAACAGTAAAGCGAAAAAGTGTTAGCCTGTGTTCAACGTGAATCGTGGGTAGGTATGAGGGTTTGAGGGTGGCAGTAAATTGGATGCCTGCCTTTGATTGCTTCCTCTCTGTCGGTGGGTTTGGAGGATGGACGCAGAGAGGAAGGGAAGAGGTGGACAGAAGGCAGATAGCGGTATGCGCGGGAAGAGGAATGACATAAGTGAAATAGGAAGATGCAGTGAACCAGAGGAAGGAAAAATAGTGAAATTTTGCATCACGAGTAAAGCTATGAGGGAAGGAATGGATACAAGGCGGGCTGGTGAGTCAGTCAACACCACGAAGGGCCACACAGTCACCACACCACCACCAACACCACATCCTATCACTCAATACCATGAAGGGCCACACAGTCACACTGCATCATTGAAAATCATCGTCCGTCAGTCCAAGTGTGTCTGGTTCTGGTCCTCCGCCGTTCGTGCATGAATAGACAGCCTTACCGCCCTGGACCTGGAGGCGTGACGGCCCTCGACATCTCCCTCAGCAATCGGTTTTCATCTTACTGTGAAAAGAAGAGACTGACTCGCCTGCCTGTTTTCCGGTGATTTGCCTCGTCGTGCCCTGAAGTGTAGAAGTTCCATCAGTAACTACATACAGAGGGAGTTGTAGGTTTCAGGATGAGTCTCGAAACACGACCACATGACCCAGGCAGATAGAGACCATTTGATTTGAGTCTGTCTGCAAGATAGAGGAGGAGGAGGAGGAGGAGGAAGAGGAGGAGGAGGAGGAGGAGGAGGAGGAGGAGGAGGAGGAGGAGGAGGAGGAGGAGGAGGAGGAGGAGAGGAGAAGGAGGAGAAGGAGGAGGAGGAGGAGGAGGAGGAGGAGGAGGAGTACAAAGGAGTACAAAGGAAGAACAGACAGCAACAGTCCTACTGGACCTAACGAGGCTGTCTGTTTAGCTACACTACTACTACTATAATATCTACGTGATAGAGACAAAAGGACAGCAAAGTGGAAGGCCCACCCCTCCCTCCAGCCGAAGCTGGCCGGAAGAGGAAGTGATACCATGTAGCATGAAAAAACTAACATGGAATTTGTATAGGAAAGAAATAAAAAAACAAGGAGTAATCTATGCTATTAAAAAAAAAAAAATTAATAAAATTACGCAGTAGTGAAATATTCGACTTGGTGAACAGATGCTAAGTGCTTATCGAGTTTTTTCTTAAATGATTCAATTGTAGTACTGTTGACAATTTGTGCTGGAGAGAATTCTAAACATTTACGATTCTATTGAAGAAAAAGTGCTTCGCTTCATTTGATCTAAAGCGCTTACCAATGATCTTGAAGCCATTGTTACGGGTGGAGCTTGTGAGATCGGTAGTTACATAATCGTTTATGTTAATATTATCAAAACCATGGAAAATTTTAAAAACCTCAATTAGATCCCCTCGTAGCCTACGTTTGGATAAACTGAATAAGTTCAGCTCCTTTAGATGTTCTTCGTAAGACTTGTTTCGCAGTCTTGGGATCATTTTAGTAATTCTTCTTTGTATTCTCTCCAGCTTATTAATATCTTTTTTATAGTATGGTGACCAATATTGAATGCAATATTCTAGATGAGGGCGTACGAGTGCATTATATAATGTAAGGATAACTTTTTCAGATTTATAATCAAAAGTTCTACCGATGAAACCGACCAGTTTGTTAGCTTGTTTTACAACGTCTGAACAATGTTTATCTGGTTTGAGGTCGTTACTAATAGTTATCCCTAAGTCTTTTTCATGTTTAACCTTGGAAAGTTCATAGTCATTCATTGTATATTTATTGAATTGATTATTGCTACCGATATGCAAAACTTTACATTTATCAACATTAAATTTCATTTGCCATTTCTTTGACCAATTGACTAACTTGTTGAGGTTTGATTGAAATTGTAGTTTATCGGCGGTTGTAATTACTTTATTCGTGATTTTCGTATCGTCTGCAAATTTTGATATTTTACAAGTGAGGCCTTCATCAATATCATTTACTTACGTAAATGATATTGATGAAGGCCTCACTTGTAAAAAAAAGAAAAAGAATGGGGACCAAGTACTGAGGCCCTGTGGCACCCCGCTTTTAACGTCTCGC
>JAXIVD010010727.1:5000-7500 GCA_036785275.1 Cancer borealis
AGAAAAAATAGGTGATGGGGGAGATAATGACTGCGTCTTACAAGCCAGTGATTTGTGTCTCTCTTCAAAGGAGTTATGCTTACTGCTACTGCAGACAGTGTTTGTTTTCTGTGCAACAAAGATATTTCTCCCCCTGCAAGACAGTGACTTGTGCTTTTCTTCAAGGGAGCTATACTTATTGCTACTGCAGACAGTGTTATTTTTCTGTGCAACAAAGATATTTTTCCACCTGCAAGACAGTGACTAGTGCTTTTTTTCAAGGGAGTTATACTTACTGCTACTGCAGACAGTGATTTTTTTTTCTGTGCAACAAAGATATTTCTCCCCCTGCAAGACAGTGACTGGTGCTTTTCTGCAAGGGGGTTATACTTACTGCTACTGCAGACAGTGTTTTTTTTTCTTCTGTGCAATAACGATATGTCTCTCCCTGCAAGACAGTGATTTGTGCTTTTTTTCAAGGGAGTTATACTTACTGCTACTGCAGACAGTGTTTTTTTTCTTCTGTGCAACAAAGATATTTCTCCCCCTGCAAGACAGTGACTTGTGTCTCTCTGGACGCAAGTACGCCAATTCTTTGAGAGTGAGGCCATCGTCAGGCGTGTCAATCTGGTGTGCCTTTCTCGATACACCTTGGAGGAGGTGGCAGAGGAGATGCAGACCGCCAGGGAGCAGCTGGTCATGGAGGACAATCGGGTGGTTCAGATGTTGATTGGAGAGCTCTCTGACCTGGACCCTGAACCGCCAGAAGACCTGCTTGCGGCAGCTACATGGCACTTCTCGGGGTACCTGGGCAGGATGTCCTTGGGTGAAATTATTGCAAATATGGTGTTTTTATTGGTGTCTTAGGATTGAATAATTGTCGCCCACCGATGACGTATGTTGACTAATTTGTTTTTGTTGTTCATAAACATATTCTTCACATCACTCTGAGGTGTTTGCTTTTTGTTTGAGGTCATCACTCTGAGGTGTTTGCTTTTTATTTGAGGTTTCTATGATGATTTTAAGTATTTTATTCAAATAAAACAAAAAAAATCACCTCAGTACCCATTTGCAGAAGACCCAATTTCGAATGCACAGTCACGTATGATGTATTCTATGGTATTGCATATTAATATAGATTACATGGGCTATGCATGTAAGTGTTTTCAGATTGAAATTCCAATATTCCTGGAATTTATTGCAAATTTTGTTTTTCTTGGTTTCTTAGGATTCAATAATTGTCGCCCACCGATGACGTATGTTGACTAATTTGTTTTTGTTGCTCATAAACCTATTCTTTACAACACTTTGAAGTGTTTGCTTTTTATTTGAGGTTCCTATCTTAATTCTAAGTATTTTATTTGATTTTTCTAAAAATCTGCCGTAGGACGGATTTGCAAAAGGCCAGATTTCGAGTGTCCAGTCAAGTATAGTATAGTCTATGTTTGGTATTATCGCCGAGTGGCCAAGGATTACCCAAATTGCTGCCATACTGTTCTCAGACGGGATTTACAATGTCTATATGCATTTCAGGCCTTAGCAGCAATTAATCTCTCATCGTTCTCAACATATTCAAAAGAGAACGTAAGCATTCGAGGCGTCATTATAAAAAAAAAAATACTAAGAACCTACGCCAAATAACAGGCAAGAGGCAAGTCCACCCTGCTTCTATAAAGCCTTCTGGCGCCAACAGTTTGTAATATAGAAAAAAATATATATATGTTGGTAGTTTGAGGGATTGGAGCGGTCAACCTATATTGGAACAGATTGTATGTAGGCATACTTCCAGCAAGAAAGATAGATGGAGGTTGGTAGACAGAGACGGAAGAATTTGAACTAGCAAGGGGCGAGCAAGGAAGCACAGTTCCTGAGAATAATAGGAAGAATTCCATTCGGGCCATACGCCATCCAAGGGTTAAGATCAGCGAGGGCTTGAGAAACATCATTACAAAGAATTTGAATATTTGCATGAAATAGTGAGAGTGTGGTGGAGAAGGAAGAACATGGCGTTGTTCTTTTTTTGTGTGTGTATTGAAGACCTTTCATGATTTATCTATTTCCGTGGTAGCATATGTGGCTTCGCGTGTACGAAGTTACATGTGCGTGTGTGTTATGTCGTGTCGAACAACCGGTTGCTTTTTCTGGTTGCGTTTAGCTGAACAGGTTCATCGCGTCGCACACTAGCGTAAGACACAAATCACCATGCTCACTGCCAATCACCCCAGTCTTAATGCTATCATCACCACTATTGTCACTATCATCAATCTCTCGCTATAAGGTCATCATCACTACTGCAAGAACATTATATATCATATTAAACCCGCTACATCACCCATCAGTAACAACATTGCCTCCATTAACATTATACTCGCTGCAACCTTAGTCACAAGTGCAGATACTGTAAGGGAGATTTTATCTAGCATTTCTAGTGTAGTTGTCATTTTATAAATACTGAATTAAAGTCTCCAAAAAGTTATGCTATCAAATCAATTACTAACCTCGATCATCTGATCGTATAATT
>JAXIVD010010728.1:0-10000 GCA_036785275.1 Cancer borealis
ATCTCAGGCTCTTTGACAGGTAGAGTTTTTATATCGCTCTTCATTTTTTTCTTCCCTTATTCCTTCCCTTCCACCCTCTCCTCAAAACTTTTACAGCTATAAGCGGGAAAGGTTACCAGAGGGAAGGTCAGGCACACACACACACATACATACACACACGTACACACGCACACACACACACGCACACACACACAAACACACACACACACACACACACACACACACACACACACACACACACACACACACACACACACACACACACACACAATGAGTTATTTCTTGATCACTGTAACACTAATACAGATAACTTTACTGGAATCAGGTACTAATCATCACCGCAAACCAAGACGTAAGATAATATTGATTCTCTCTTTAGGGAGCCACCAAGATCCTCCTGAAAGTCTCTCGCGTAATAAATAACTTGTTTACTCATTGGAGGTTCTGAATGCGAGGCCGAACCTTCCGTCTCCTGTCAGATGCACGAGTGACTTGTAGCCTCCAGGATATGAGAAGCATCCGTCTTGCAACAGCCACGTCTTAGAAACTTCCTCTAACGTCAAGAGGCGCGGCAATGCTCCTTTCCTCTACAGCCACCTGCCACTTCCACACCACCTCAAATACATGACGTACTATTGCGAAACTTAATGGAGATGTGTTTATGGTGCCATATCCTGACATAGCTGCAAGGTAATGAAGGATCGTTCTCTTTTATAAGGGAGGCGAATGTGATGACTGTGTGGGGACGAGCTTAGGAGAGGTGGTTGGTTGCGGCTTATTGAATTTCTGGGGCCATTAGCACGGTGAGGCGGATCTATACGGAGGATATGACTCAAAGAGATGGGCTGAGTGTGTCTGTCTGTCTGTCTCTCTCTCTCTTTCTCTCTCTCTCTCTCTCTCTCTCTCTTTCTCTCTCTCTCTCTCTCTCTCTCTCTCTCTCTCTCTCTCTCTCTCTCTCTCTCTCTCTCTCTCTCTCTCTCTCTCTCTCTCTCTCTCTCTCTCTCTCTCTCTCTCTCTTTTCTGCATGGCATCGCCTTGTCTTTCGTTTGCGCAATGATTACACCCAAGCAACAATGGACGTTATGTAGGAGATCCTCTAGCACGGCGGCCATCTCAGAGGAGACATTAACAAGATCTGAGGTGCAGCGAGGCTCAAAGAATGATCACCCTCGGCTCAGTCGGTAGTCAGTAAGATTAATGAAGACCTTGAGTTTTTCCACTGATTTTTTTCATAGAGTAATATTACTTTGGGCTCAAAAATGGTTACGTTGGATATTTGTCAGGTAAAGAGTGGATCGAACTAAGGCCCACTGGTTTGCACTTTAGTTTTGTGCCATAACCAGTACGTTACGAAAAACAGGAAGATAGTTAAAAGGAATATTAAACATCTAGAAGATCTTAATATAAACCATAAGAATTAAGAACTAAGAACTTAAATAAATTGTAGTCACATGAGAGACGTGGAGAGAGAGAGGAACGGGTGGAAATGCGGGTAAAGAATGAGGTCATGTGAGAGATGAAAAATTGTGTTAACTGAGGACGAGGATGTGGATATGAAGCACTCAGTAAAAAAAAAAAAAAGGAAGGGACCGCAAGAATGTGATGGCTGTGAGGGGACGAAAGTCGAGATAGGGAAAGAGGGGGAATGGTACGTAGTGACAGCTGGAAAAAGATATCATGATGAACGAACAATAGACGAAAAAAAGAAAAAAAGAAGTAACAGAACAATTCCTTATTGACTTCACGGTGAACCTAACCTAATAAGAGGAAATGAAACCAGTTATGACAGCAAGGTGATGTCTACTGCCTGAATCTCAAGCTTCAAACCACCACAACCATGTAACAAACTGCTGACTGGTTACAAAATCACCGGTGTGGTAATGACTTAATTGAATCTTTCGTTGTGTATAACTTCTTGCAATTAATAGAATAAGTGGTAAATGCATGTATAATGGCGTCCGTTACACCTCTATTACAATCGATACAGCAGAGCAGGTAAAGAGAGAAAGAGAGAGAGAAAAAAAATACATATACATCATCCTGTTTACCTGTTTTCACACACTTACGATAATAAAAAGAAAGCAAATGTTTTCAATAAAGTAATTAAAAAACGCTAGTAAAGAAAAATCCTTTTCTCTCTAAGGTGAAAACATTTATATCTAGATCAATTACTCATGTATTCGTGTCAGTCATTATATATGCATCCATTTTAATACTCACGATTTACATTAACAAAACGATAAACAATAGAAGACCCCACAAGAAAACCAAACTCCTAAAAAAAAAAACATTGAACAACATTATATTTTCAACACAATATTATATTAAATCAAAGTAATATGAAGTTAAGCTATTTGAGAGACAGTTGTACCAATTTACCTTAAGGTCACGAGGGGAAGCAGCGTAGTACATCCCACCCATGAGCGAGTAGTTCCGGTGATAATGCGAGATACAAGAGGGTTAAGGGAAGGTAAATAAAGATAAAGGACGGTAGGAGGAAAGCTAATCCAAAAGGCTGGACGGACTTAAGAGAGTGACTGTAGAACGAGAAGAATGGAGTAAAGGAAAGACTGGAAGTAAGAAAGGGCAGAGGGAGGAAGATGATATGATAACGAGAGTAAAGAATGTAGAGGGAGAGAGAAAGTACAAAAGAGGCAATCGAAGAATTAGGAAAAGACATATATAGAAATGAAAGAGAAAGTAAGGAAAAAAAGCATGATAGGAAGTGTGAAGAGAAGAAATGAGAGATGAAATACAATAGAGAAGAAGCAAGAAAAGGAGTTCAACATATGATAGATGGAAGAACACTTACAATAAAGGTAGTGTGATAAGGAGATAAGGAGAGTAGGGAAAAAAAAGAGGATTTTCGAAAGATGAAGAGTAAGTAGGGATATAAAAGGGAAATAAGGTAGAAGGAGAGAAAAGCGGGCGGGAGGGAGGGAAGGAAGGAAGGAAGGAAGGACGGAGGGAGGGAAGGAGGAAGGGAAGGAGGGAGTAAAGGAGAGAGGGAGGAGTATTCCGGGCCTTGTCTCATCTTAAAGGAGCATGACCCAGACCCAAGGGAGGACGAGAGGACGAGCGAGGAGGTGGAGGTGCGCGTGTGTGTGGAGGCGGTGCAAGGCCTAGGTGGAGTGTCTTGTCGTGCGTCAAGAGGAAAAGTTTCACCATCCACACATTTCTCTTTCTCTTTTCATCCTCTCCTTCGTCTTCATTTCCTTCATCCCTTTACATTCTTTATCTTCATTCCCTTTGTTTTAATCTATATACTTGTCTCTCTCTTATTCTCTTTCCATCTCTATAACATACTTCATTCCCACTCTTGATATAATTCCTTTCTTGCATTAGCCTTATTACCTCATTACATTAGTTTTTCTTAGATCGTAGCCTTGCTCTGCACACCTATGTTCTTACACTCACGTAATACACTCAACCACCTACTTCCCACACACCATTACTTTACAGAGCTACACTTATCCTGAATTTTCTTCCTTCGTACCCTCATCTTCCTTCTGTCTCTTCTCCCCTTCCTTACCCTAATATTTTTTATACGTAAATCTTTAAGCCAATCCATCGTTTGCTATGCATAGATAAAATATATATATATATATATATATATATATATATATATATATATATATATATATATATATACATATAAAACAAGTTATGAATGAGAAAACTGAGGTACACACAAAGACAAAAGGTTGGAGTATGAAAAATAATGTAGAATATCGCCAAAAAAAAAAAAAAAGTAAAAGAAAGATAAATGAAAGCCTGTGAAACGCTTTGATCCAAGCGAGAATCTTTTTGAATGTTCGAAAAAAATAACAGATCATCGAAATCGTTAGAAAAATAAATGTTGGATAGATACCTACATAAATAGATATAGATAAATATTTACACAGATAGATACACATAGATAGAAGGCCTGGAAAATAGATAGAGTACAAACAAATAAGCAGATGTAATATAGTTTTCGCTTTTCCTTATCATTTCTCCAAAATTTATGATATACAATATGTAATAAAAACGACTTACAATTGACACAGAAGAAGCGTCATTAAAGAGATTACTAAGCGAGCAGATAAAATGTAATTTCTTGTTTAATAGAATACTAATAATTACTAATTGCATTCCTTCACGTAACTTCTATCTATTAAAACACACACACACGCACACACGCACACACACACACACACACACACACACACACACACACATACACACACACACACACACACACACACACACACACACACACACACACACACACACACACACACACACACACACACACACACACACACATGGTAATTAGAATATGAATACAAAGCTTCTTTTTGTTCTTATCTTCAGTGGTCGTTCACCGAGATGATATGGATAAACACGACCTCATTGCAAGCTACAATCTTGATGTTAGTTTGGTGTTAAGAGACGTGTTATAATATTCCTGCCGAGAAATGTTTAGACCCCGGCTTGGGAACATTTCATAGAGTGTGACGAAGCTTTAGGTTAATTAAAAGATGTAAGACTTAGAATATAACAGGAAGGTTTACGAATATTCTTTTTATGACGTGCTAAAAGGATTACTTCACCTTTGTCTGCTTGTCTATCTGTATGTTTTTCTCTGTCTATTTCTTTTTGTTTCTCTCTCTCTCTCTCTCTCTCTCTCTCTCTCTCTCTCTCTCTCTCTCTCTCTCTCTCTCTCTCTCTCTCTCTCTCTCTCTCTCTCTCTCTCTTTCTCTCTCTCTCTCTCACTCTCTTCTGCCTATATAGAGGAACAATCAATCTAGTCCTTATAAATAGGAAAACAATAACCCTTCACATCATTACAAACCATTTAAAAACAATACATTCCCAACAAGATCTTTTCTCTATTTAATATAAGAATAATTTGTTAAGTTTCCTCCACCAGATTCTCAATTTAGTATTTTTTTTGTTTGTTTTAGTTTGATTCAAGTAAGTTAGCTTGGGTTACTTTTTCGAAATATTTACGTCTTTCTCCTTCACACGCGACGTCCTGATACAGCCTACATAACCTATAAAATTTCCGTACTTTTTATAGTATATTAACAACGCATTACTGTCCTCAACGGCGTGTATACTACTTACTTAACGCCACTTTCACTAGAATATCACATTTTCTTATAGTACTGTCTATTAAAGCACATTATTCTTCCCCCATCATTTATATATATTTATTTGTACATAATATTCGAATTAATAATGATGATAAACGCTCTTAACTAATACATAACTTTTCTCTGCATCAGATATACTTTTCCTTCTCTGCAGACCTAATATATTCTCTCAGTCACAAAAACAAGTGTCTTATATCCTGCAAAACACACCCATTCTCATTCCCAACGTCTTTCATTTCCCTTCTATTTATCTTATGTGACGTTGCTCTTCCTCCTACTCTGGTACACATCCGACCCACGTCCCTCCGTCTCGGGTACTTGTCGTCTGCTTCATCCTCACATTTTAACAGACGCCACCATACGAGTATATTTTCTACGCCACTCTCCGTTGGGACATTCGGTGGCGTTTTTAGTGCCAAGCCACCCACCCTGACGCACCACTCCCCCCTTTGCACCCCTTGACGAAGATGGTTGGTCATCCTGCATCTAGTCAACTTGCGGAGCTACGGCAAGACATATCACAAAGGAAAGGGAACAATAGGAAAGCAGAGACACACACACTGAGAAAGACACACAAACGATAGATAATTAGACAGACTAACTGATAGAGTTATGCATACATACATAGACGTACAGGTGGGAGAAACGTACACCCTCTCCCTCCACACACACACGTACACACACACACACACACACACACACACACACACACACACACACACACACACACACACACACACACACACACACACACACATACACACATACCACAGTGAGATATATATGATTACTGAGGAATTTCTTAATGACGTGGTTCCTTGACTGACGTTATATCAGAAATCAATGGAAAGCAGAATAATGGACAAGGTTCATCAAGATAACACACGCCCTACACCCTTTATGTCCGTCTGTCATGGATCTTACTTATTTCCAGGTATATCTTTGAGGAAACACTACTAGTTTTATTCTGTGGATAGATTTATTACCATTCTCTCTCTCTCTCTCTCTCTCTCTCTCTCTCTCTCTCTCTCTCTCTCTCTCTCTCTCTCTCTCTCTCTCTCTCTCTCTCTCTCTCTCTCTCTCTCTCTCTTTTTCTCTCTCTCTGGCTTATAATTCGTTATTTTTCTTTGTTCGCACAATTGTTTTCATATGCTGATGCAGGTAAATTAAACATATCAATGTGAAGAAAAAAAAGTTGAATAGTCCATAGATTTCGATCATGGGAAGACGCGTTCTCGGAGTGTTTCATTTTCACATTAATATATTCTACACAAGCTGCTCTACGAGTCCTGATTCTGGAGCCTTGCACACTTTACGAGAAGTCTTGCCGATGTAGAGGTCATATTTTTCGTCTTTGAATAGGAAGGCGTATGGGTCACTTTATATCAAGTGCTTTTATAGATGGGGACGATATATAAACGTTTGAAGTCCTCTGAAGGTAGCATGTGTAGGGTTAGGTAGGTGAGTGGGCGGAGGGGGAAGTGTGTGCGTGACGCGTGACATACAGTACCAGTCATGTGCGTGAGGGTGGCACATCAGTGAGGTATGTGTGTTCATTGAAACACGTGTGAAAAAAGCTACATATCTTTTTTTATATTCCTGCAAGAACGCGAGATGGAAAGTCACTATAAGAAACGTGAAATGAATGAAGATTACCTATACTATACGTATAATCGGTGTGAATGGTCAGAAAGGATTAAAAAAAAAAAAAATCTGGTGATAGCAATAGAGCGTGAAAATAGGATGAAAATGATCAAAGGTTTCATTGAGAGGAGGCGGTAAGGCTTCTCTGGGATCCTTTTCACGAGATATTGGACAGACGAAAATACCCGTTATGCAAGAAAGGTCTATTACTCCTGATGGTAAAAATGAGACCAGGTAGCATTTGCGGTCTCTTCCCCGGGGACAGAGGGAGGGAAGGAGGGTGGTGGTGTAGCTTGAGAAAAGGTAAGATGTGGCTGTTGGAACGGAAGTCTCTGTGTACCAAGAGAAGGATAATATGCGTCAAGGAAAGGAGGGAGGTGAAGACTGGATAAGGATAGAGGACGGTGCGGGGAAAAAAGTGTGTGTGTGTGTGGCTAGAGAAGGAAAATGTAAGCCAAGGAGAGGAGAGAGATGATACCTGGATTAGACAGAAGGACAATGAGTGAAGCTGTTTGGGAGAGGAGGAAAGTTCGGAGGTGGGAAAGGGAGTGGTGTCTGTTTCATGGATAGCAGAGGAAAAGGTTGATCTGTATGTGGAAGCAGAAAAAACTTTGCTTGGTGAGACAGGGATAAAGATTGGTGAGGGAAGACTCGTGTACCAGGGAACTAGTTAATGGATGAAGGAAGAGTAATGTCATCCAATCTTTAGTAACTCCTGCTTGCAAATTACTGTGTGATGACAAACTTTAAGCAGATGCACCCTTTAATCCGCTAACATGAGAATATGCAAATAAAGAGAGAAAAAAAAAGAGAGAGAAATGGAACGTGGAGCTATGAGATTGAAGACTATTTAAAAGGTAATTTACATGTCACGTCTGAATAATTGCTTCCAGACATCAAGACATTTTCTCCATATGTGGGTGAACAAGACCGAGTTTTTTTCTTCGTCACAGCAACTTTTTTAACTCCTTGATGACTAATAATTTGTGTCTGTCCCCAAGAGTTTGAGAATTAATGAAAAGCGAAAAAAATGTAAACTTAGACGCATTTGTTAGTCCCTTTAATGGCTGTGCAGAAGCGAGGTAGTCACATACGCACACGCACACACGCACACGCACGCACACGCACACACACACACACACACACACACACACACACACACACACACACACACACACACACACACACATACACACACACATAGACACACAGTAATTAAAAGAAATATTCAAATTTCTTACCTCTACTTCACTGGCATAATCCTCGGGTTTGCTTTCACTCACCTGTTAAAAAGACAAAATGTTAAATTTTCAAACATCAAAGGAAAGTAATGAGCGTCATAATTAAACCGAATCACAAATATTATTCTGATAATTAAAGACATTATGGTGTCATGGCTAATCAAGGGGTTTATTACACTGGTCATGATCAACTCATTAATACATAATATAATCTTATTTAGCAGGACAATAAATTTATTCAGTAACTTTGCATTATTATATACAATTGCTTAAAAAATATATTTTCTTTAGGCATACATACGATTTTCTTATCAATAGATAAGTCTTATATTAAATAATGAATAAACTTTTATCATTCTATTGGAAGGTTTCATGATATTTCTCTAAGCAGACGAATTTTTCTTTTTCATTTTAATTCGTATGTTTGCTGTTCACTACGTATACAAATGAGGCCTGTAGCTACTGACTTTCAGAGAACAATTTCACGGTGAGCTCTAGACAAAGGAATGTGTGTGTGTGTGTGTGTGTGTGTGTGTGTGTGTGTGTGTGTGTGTGTGTGTGTGTGTGTGTGTGTGTGTGTGTGTGTGTGTGTGTATGAGAGAGAGAGAGAGAGAGAGAGAGAGAGAGAGAGAGAGAGAGAGAGAGAGAGAGAGAGAGAGAGAGAGAGAGAGAGAGAGAGAGATGACGAAACAAAAAAACGGAAAAAAGGATAAAGAATAGGTGGCGTAGGAGGACGACTGGGACAACGAACTCTTTCATAAGAAGAGTGTCAAGTCACCTCTCACGCTAAATTGGATCTCCAACCCTGCCTCTATTTCTCCTATTGTCCTCTTTACAGGGTCTGGCGAAAAGTGGAATTTTTTTTCCTTGGTCCTTTAAAGTTAAAGTTAAAGTTGCATGGGTTTCAGTTCCGATATCCCATCAATGAAGATGATCTCCAGAACGTCAGCCAGGCAAGCCCAACCCCCCACTGTGGTGCCCGACCACAGCAGTTCCTCCCCAGTAAACAGCTTAAGCATCACAAGCCCGGGCGGGGACTCGACCTGCCGACCAAGCGAATGCAAGACCAGCACGCTACCACTGTACTAGCCAGGAGGCTAAAGGAGACTTTAAATGAAGAAAAAAAAAAAATAAATAAATAAAATAAAATAAAATAAATAAATAAATAAATAAGGCACGAAAAGAAAAACAGGAAAGAAACAGGAAGGCGTAGGAGTAAGAAGCGATAAGGAATTGACAAGAAGGCTGAGAAGAGAGGGTCAGCTGTGAGAGAACGAGGAAGGAGAGGCAGGAACAAGGGGAAAGAGAGGAGTAAGGGGAGGTAGAGAGAGAGGAGTGGCAGGGAATCAACAAAAACTGTCTCGGTAAAACTGCGTCTATCTCCAGAGACGCTGCGTGGAAGGAAAGAAAATCATTATCGTGAAAGACGTTCAGGTAATATATAGAGGAAAAAAAATATTCCCGCGTGTCTTTCTTTTGAGTGTTGACTTGATGTTACGAATGAATGGTCTATTGGGGCAATGTGTCTTTTCAGTTTGGCTTTAGACATATATATTGAAAGGAAAAAAGGTGATTCAATTGATGAACATTAAGTAATTCCTCTCACATCAATGTAACCCTGAGTACAAGCTTCTCCAAATACATCTTTCATAACATGCTCATCTTCTTTTCTGTCTGCTGCGTTTCCTTCACCTTCAGCTCCACGATTTTCCGGACGCTGATCATATTCAACACAAAGGAACACAAGGGAAAAACAAACAGCAGCAGACCTCTAGGCCCTTGCAAAGCTGTTTGTGATATACCACATTATTTAATCTAAATAAGAGGCATATATAGGACAGTAAAGGCGAAGGTTCTTTCCTACTTATATAATGAATCTTTACCGCAGCTTATGTTCAAACAAAATGGACCACATATGAGTTAGCTCAACCTAATGCCCTACATCCTTATCACAGTCACAGTTGTAACGTTAAA
>JAXIVD010010729.1:2500-5000 GCA_036785275.1 Cancer borealis
GGGTGATGATGGTGTGATGTATGGTGTGTGGGTGGGCAGTTTGTTGTTGTTGTTGTTGTTGTTGTTTTTGTTGTGATGAGAGGAAGGCCAATAGTGTTATAAAGTAAATAAAAAAAAAAAAAAGGAAAACCACATAAGGACACATAGATGAGATGAGTAAAAAGTAATGTAAAATGATGATTCCAATAAATACTTCCATTAAATATATAGAAAAGGTATACAAAATATTGCTTAGCTACTGCCTGAATCAATAGAGGAAACAAAAAATAAAAAAATCCAACATATATAGATAAACAATGACAATAACATCGATGACAATATACCCACACAGACCAAAAAAAAAAAAAAAAAAAAAAAAACTTTCTATTCATACAAAACATCACTACCATCATCAGTAACAACAACAACAACAACAACAACAACAACAACAACAACAACAACAACAACAACAACAACAACAACTACAAAATTGAAAAAACAAAAACAAACAGTGACACAAATAAGCACACAAAAGAAAACGTGACGGGGAAGAATTAGAAAGTGTAAAATATCTCCCAAATTCCACACTCCACTGTCCTATTTTTTCCCCCCGCACCGAGGTATCGAGAAGACTTAAAGTACGATAATTTAGGTCTAAAAGGACTTTGGATTCCACTGACACAAGCGCCTTTAAACCCCAATGACCTTACACCGATGTTGCAATTCTTTTCGCTACTTTTTTTTCCCTTCGTGTGGTTCTGACATTTATATAAAGAACATGTACGCCGCCAGGATCCTGTTTCCGTCTATGTTGTTGCGTATATCCTCGATGCCACCAAGGTTGTGACGCTTATACAATACAAATTTCACCGCCAGATGTCACTTTCGTTCCCGAGTTTCAAGGAAAAATCAGAAGCATCCAGTATTTTTTGTAGGAGAGGCTGGAATGAGGGCGTAAAGTACTGGTGAGGAGGAAATAAGGGAAATGTGAGGTGTAAGAAATGGTTATGTGTGACGGGACAGGAGACAGACGACGCCGCAGCCCCGCCACGCGACGACACCAAGAACGAAACACGTCAACACTTTGTAAAGAACGAACTAAAACGCGACGAAGAAAAACGAAAACAAAAGTGTCACAGAGAAAAAAAAAACAATACATAGGAAAATATAAAATACAAAATATTACACTCATATAGAAAAAAAAAAGATATGTGACCCAAAAAATAATAAAAGAATAAAAGGGAAGTAGGTAATAAAAAAAAGAGACAATCAGTAAATCAGTGATACCAAACTACTAAACAATGAAATATTCCACACACAGCAGCTGGTTCTGACATCTATGGAGGGAAGGAAGGTAGGAAAGGGGAGGTTATGGGGAGTCACTTTGCAATTAACTCTCCATGAATATACTTCCTCCTCTTCCTTGTCCACTGTCAGAACGTTTACATTTATGCATTCAAACATTTATATCCAATCACAATTATGACTTTGTTCTGTTTTAAAATCATTGCAAACACTCTTAACTCTCTCTCTCTCTCTCTCTCTCTCTCTCTCTCTCTCTCTCTCTCTCTCTCTCTCTCTCTCTCTCTCTCTCTCTCTTTCTCTTTCTCTCTCTCTCTCTCTCTCTCTCTCTCTCTCTCTCTCTCTCTCTCTCTCTCTCTCTCTCTCTCTCTCTCTCTCTCTCTCTCTCTCTCTCTCTCTCTCTCTCTCTCAACTTAAGTACACACAGAATACACCTAAAACTCCCCCACACTTTTAGTCAAGTCTAGTGCGCTTTCACTCTCTCTTACCTTCCTCTTACGGTCTCCAAAATTACCCAACCGTGCTCACTCCTCACTCTCCAGTCTAGGTCTCCACCACTCTCCTTGGCGCTCGTATCCTCCATTATCCTCACTCCCAACTCCAGCTGCTCCCTCCCTCCCTCCCTCCCTCCCTCCTTTCCTCTCCTCTTCTGTTTCATTTGAGCGACACCTTCTACTCCGCCACCCTCGTTTGCCTAACCCATCTCACTTCATCTTTTAGTTTTGGGCGTCAAGGTAAGAGACATAATGAGTGCGTTACCTTGAAAAATACTTATATCTTGAAATTACTGAACTTCATACTGAGGTGATCCAGTTTTTATTAAACACTAAACTTTTATAAATACGTTTAATTTTAACTGCATATGATGGAAATAACTCAATATTATATCTATTTCCATTTTCAGAAGCAGAGCACAGAGTTTTAATTAGGATATCCCAAATTGGAAATAGAGAATGTACTAATGTGTATGAATGAGATGAACATAATATAATCGGCTGTACTCTGCCCCTGTACTTAACAATGTACTCTGGCGGTCAACTTTTGCACCAACACCGTTCCGTTTATACAAGGGATGCAGATACACGTGTGATATCTTACTTTCAAAATTTACACACCACACTAAAATACCGTTGACCTCCTCTCTCCATGCCCGTTCCCCCAATCCCCCACAACACTGCACCCTGTTCTTCCTCAACCCCCTAACAACCTCCTTCTTCAT
>JAXIVD010010729.1:10000-12758 GCA_036785275.1 Cancer borealis
GTTCTTAGAGTGATGCAGATGAGTTGCACATAATCAAGACGTGTAATGATCGTGATGCGGTAGCTAAGTGGTTAGGTTATAAAGGCGTGGATGCTGCGTCTCCTCTTCATGTCAAGTAGGTAAGGATGATTTCACAACAATGGAGGAGTTTACAATAATTTACATGTTGCATAATTAACCTTCCTTGAATTACGACTCAACCAACGTAGAGCATCAAGGATGGCTTAAGTATGTCTTGAGGAGGTGCCGCTACAAACACGTGCACAAACACCCACACACACACACACACACACACACACACACACACACACACACACACACACACACACACACACACACACACACACACACACACACACACAGGTTTACGGCAAAAATGTATAGAATAGTATCCACCTTTCTTCTATCTTACAACTGGCCTTCCTCTCCTCGTAGGTCCTTTAATTTCACTCACTTTCTTCACAAACAAAGTAGATTCATGACACGTAGATAACAAGCCAAAGTATTCTAGTTTACCAATGGGAATAGACCTTATCTTACTTTTACATCATACTCTCTGTCTCTCTCTCTCTCTCTCTCTCTCTCTCTCTCTCTCTCTCTCTCTCTCTCTCTCTCTCTCTCTCTCTCTCTCTCTCTCTCTCTCTCTCTCTCTCTCTCTCTCTCTCTCTCTCTCTCTCTCTCTCTCTCTCTCTCTCCTGCCAAGTCCTTTAACCCTGTCTGCGCTCGAGCCTCATCCTCTCCTATCTTCCCTCATCCTCCTCTACCGACATCATCTTGGTGTGTCTTTCTATTTTTAACTTCCGTCTTTTTTTACTGGCCATAACACTTCTTTGCTCCTCTCTTAACATCTTTTTATCTCAACATCATCTACTTTAACGGTAGCTGTTTGACTCCATATGGATACGAGATGGTGTCTTGTTTTCTAAGTTCCTGAAATGTCTAGTTTTTTCCTAGGTGATGTATTTCTGTGGCACAAACACTTATCTTGGAGGATTGACTTTTTTGTACTTTGCAAACACTTATCTTGGAGGGATTGACTTTTTTGTACTTTGGGAGCTTGGCAAAAATAGCAAGAATTAACATACTAATATGAGGTTGTTTGTGTTTTGACGAAGCAAGACTCAACAACAAAGGTTATGGTAAGTTAAAATTGGAATAGAAAGACTGAAATAGCTTCCCCTTTGATCCTATTATGATGGGCGAAAGGCTTCCCCTCCCACGCTGTTTTCCCCCATTACACAAATAGGTGATGATATTTCAAAGGGTACAATACAGAAGGTCAGAGGGATTGGCTGCTGGAAGTACGTCATCCCTGCACTGTGAGTATAAAACGGGCCGTGATGTGAAAATAATGAGACGAAGCAGAGAGGCGCGAAGAGGGAAGAAAATCATGAATAATCTTGTCTTGCGTCGCGGGAAACATGTGGAAAAATGGTTGTCGAGTGATAGTCAGTATTTCTAAAGGTATTGTTGAACGTATAATTTTAGACACCAAGCTAAGTGTGTATGTTTATGTGTATGTATTTACGTTTGCCTCTGTATGTGTATGTATGTTTTGCAGAGCCACAGGCGGAGATAATCGGCGCTCCAGACATACACGTGGACATGGGATCAGCATCAACCTCACCTGTGTCATCAGCCACAGCCCAGAGCCTCCCGCCTACATCTTCTGGTACCACAACAACAAGGTAACCCCACCACCACCACCACCACCACCACCACCACCACCACCACTACCACTACCACTACCACCACCACCACCACCACCACCATTACCTCTCCAAGTTCAAACACACCTCCTCCCACACACTTATTCACCCTCTGACCATCTCTTCCTTATCGTTAATAATGCAAATGGAAATGCAAACCTTGATTTTAGACTCATTCGGGTTACCTATGTTTAGAAAGGTCTTTGAAGCTCGAGTTTATTCCTTTAAATGGTGTTAAATGCTATGATAACCTGCAGCTCCCAAGGGATGGTCGGGTTGGATGCCACTTTGTCGGGTCGAGTCGTGTGTATCCATTTTTTTCCACCTAAATATCGAGTCTAAAGGGGATACTGTTTATTTATTGTCGGCGGTGAAAACATGTGAAGCTCCCGCCGTCTGGTTAAAGATGGATGATTCTCTGCAGGTTTATAATGGCATACTAAAGTTTAAACGTAGATACAAGTGGATAGCTTTATATACTCTTTCTGTTGTTGGTATAAAGTTGTTCTAATTTTCCAGTTTGAGTCTTAATTGGTGACACGCTTTACTGCAGCCTTTCCGAGGACATATTCTCTATAATTGTTGGACGCGTATTGCTTCATAACACCTGGATAGTTAATGGTCTCTTCGTATTTCCATTTTCATTCAGCTCCCCCACTCACTCTCTCTCTCTCTCTCTCTCTCTCTCTCTCTCTCTCTCTCTCTCTCTCTCTCTCTCTCTCTCTCTCTCTCTCTCTCTCTCTCTCTCTCTCTCTCTCTCTCTCTCTCTCTCTCTCTCTCTCTCTCTCTTTGAAACAAACGCCTCGCATAAGCTTAAATGTAGTTATAATGCTTCCCTGAAGTAGATGAATATTCAGAGTAATTTCATTTTACATTATTATGACTCATCCTTCACCTTAAGTAGGTACTCATGAGTGTCATTAAAGAGTTGCTTCTCTTACTGAATGAGGCCCCGCCATGTTCCTTTCTTCTGTAGGTGATGAACTACGACTCTCCACGAGGTGGCGTGGCTGTCATGACTGACCACGGCAACTCCACCACCGGATACC
>JAXIVD010010730.1:0-12758 GCA_036785275.1 Cancer borealis
ATTAGAACGTGTGTGTGGTGAGTGTGTGTGTGTGTGTGTGTTGAGACTCCACTTGGCTGTTGATCGATACTAGTGTGTTGCAGAGTTAATGACGGGGCTTTCATGTGCAACTCCACACACACACACACACACACACACACACACACACACACACACACACACACACACACACACACAAGGAAGGTTGGTAGGAAATCCGTGCTGTCACATCCACTACCTCTTCTGTGTGTGTGTGTGTGTGTGTGTGTGTGTGTGGTGTGTGTGTGTGTGTGTGTGTGTGTGCGTATGGTAATAGGTATACAGGTGAAAAGAAGGATAATTAAGATGGGAAAATAACTGTGGGAGAGAGAGAGAGAGAGAGAGAGAGAGAGAGAGAGAGAGAGAGAGAGAGAGAGAGAGAGAGAGAGAGAGAGAGAGAAATCAAAAGGAATGAGGGAAAAAAATCAAAAGGAAGTAGGAAGGAAAATAAGTAGCAGTGTTATGGAGGGGAAATTTATGAGTGAGTCATAACATTTACCTTGTGTGTGCTGAGGACAAGGTGGGGGGGCGGGGGGTGAAGGGGGGCCGTGGTGTGGTGGTGGTGAGGGGGGGCGGGGTGTGGTGGTGGTGGTGGTGAGGGGGGTTAGTTATGAAGATATTTATTCCTTAAGTAGCCTTGGTTGTGGTAATTGTGGTAGTAATAGTAGTGGTGGTAGTAGTAGTAGTAGTAGTAGTTGTTGTGGTGGTGGTGGTGGTGTTTTTAAAGTCTAGAGTGTGGTACTAATCGTTACCGTGTGTGTGTGTGTGTGTGTGTGTGTGTGTGTGTGTGTTTGGTAATCCTTGGAGAGGCGTTGTGGCGTGTGACGAAGCGTTTTGCAAGTAACCTTGACGTCATACTTCCGTCCTTGTGTGTGTGTGTGTGTGTGTGTGCGTGTATAGGAAGGAAAAGTGTGCATATGTTACAATACAGACATAATTACAGACACTGATTATACATTACTAGTTTGTCGTGTGTGTGTGTGTGTGTGTGTGTGTGTGTGTGTGTGTGTGTGTGTGTGTGTGTGTAATGGAGTTGCTATGGACAGCATAAACACATATACACGTTCATACACAAACTCTCTCTCTCTCTCTCTCTCTCTCTCTCTCTCTCTCTCTCTCTCTCTCTCTCTCTCTCTCCTCTCTCTCTCTCAGGATGCAAATAGAAAACACAAGAAACATAACAGTTATCTCTCCAATCAGGTGTCTCTTCCTTCCATTATCTCTCCGTTTCCCCTCCTCTTTCCTCCATTTCTTCCTCCCTTCTCTCCCTTGATGCTCCTCCTCCTCCTCCTCCTCCTCCTCCTCCTCCTCCTCCTCCTCCTCGTCTACCTCTCCCTGCCTATTTATCTTCCTTATTCCCTTATCTCTCTCTCTCTCTCTCTCTCTCTCTCTCTCTCTCTCTCTCTCTCTCTCTCTCTCTCTCTCTCTCTCTCTCTCTCTCTCTCTCTCTCCCCTTCCCCAATCTTTCCGACCTTCCCTTCCTCTCTCTCTCCTCCTCCCCCCCTTGTCTCCCCTCTTCCTCCTCCCATCCTTCCCCTTTTCCTCCCTCTTCCTATCTTAGACCAGGAGGAAACGGAGGCTTTTTCATCTTCCTTCCTGGGCATTGAGGAGGAGGAGGAGGAGGAGGAGGTGGTGGTGTAGTTGGAAGGGTAGGAGTTTATATCCACAGTAGGAGGTAGAAAGAGAGAGAGAGAGAGAGAGAGAGAGAGAGAGAGAGAGAGAGAGGAATATTGATGTGGAGTATTGGTCTCCAGGAGGATAACAATGACCATCCGGAAGTCTCTCTCTCTCTCTCTCTCTCTCTCTCTCTCTCTCTCTCTCTCTCTCTCTCTCTCTCTCTCTCTCTCTCTCTCTCTCAGGCAGTCTGTTTATCTGTCTATCTTCGTCACTTTCTCTGTTTATCTTGGATTCATGACAGACAGACAGAGAGAGAGAGAGAGAGAGAGAGAGAGAGAGAGAGAGAGAGAGAGAGAGAGAGAGAGAGAGAGAGAGAGAGAGTGTGTTACGCATTCATGTATTTTGCGCATGTCTGTAAGGTAGTAGGTCAAATGTCTTAGTATTATAGTAGTAGTAGTAGTAGTGATAATAGTAGTAGTAGTAGTGATAATAATAATAATAGTAATGATAATAATAATGACAACAATAACAATGATAATAGTAGTAATAACAATGATAATAGTAATGATAATAATAGTAATAATGATGATAATTTCACCAAGATAATAACATAATACAGTTTATTATCAGGAAACAAAGAAAGAATGAAGAATGCTAAACAGAAGGGAGGAGGAGCAGGAAGAGGGAGAGGGAGAAGGAGTGAGGGAGTTCGGGGCGATAGGTAGGAAGAGAGGAGGAGGAGGAGGAAGGGAGGGAAAGAATAAACGAGCAAGAGAATGGGAGGGGGAGGGGAAGAAGAGAAGGAGGAGAGAAGGGAGAGAATGTATGATAAGATATTTTGATCTCTTAGTTTGAATATCTGACTTGGAGGAGGAAGAAAAGGAGGAGGAGGAGGAGGAGGAGGAAGAAGAAGAGGAGGAGGAGGAGGAGGAGGAGGAAAAGTAAATATAAAAATGATTATGCCCCAACAAGTAACTAGACATTGAACACACACACACACACACACACACACACACACACACACACACATACACACACACACACACACACACACACATGACAACCAAATGACTCTATCTCTCTTTCTTTCTCTCAATTAAATTAAAGATTAAACCTTATGAAATACCTGACTGCCTGTGTGTGTATGTATGTATGTATGTATGCGTGTGTGTGTGTGTGTGTGTGTGTGTGTGTGTGTGGGTGGATGTGGGTGGAGGCAGTGGTTGTGGGTGGCAAATTACGTCATAACCTGTATCCATGGCAACGAGAGAGAGAGAGAGAGAGAGAGAGAGAGAGAGAGAGAGAGAGAGAGAGAGAGAGAGAGAGAGAGAGAGAGCAAACCGTTTATATACCACTTTTTCTTTCTCTCTTCTGCTGTTTTCTCCTACACGTATTTTCTTTGTTTTTCTTCCCTTCCCCTCACTTTCTTTCCTCCATTCTTCGTATATTTCTCTCTCTCTCTCTCTCTCTCTCTCTCTCTCTCTCTCTCTCTCTCTCTCTCTCTCTCTCTCTCTCTCTCTCTCTCTCTCTCTCGACTTTTTTTTAATCCCATATATAACACTTTTTTCCCTCATTGCCCTTTAATTTTCCCTCATAACACTTTTTTCCCCTTGGTAACAAATTTCCCCTCATGACTTTTTTCCCTCATGACCCTTTTTTTCCTTATGACCTTTTTTTTTCTTTCCTCATGACCTTTTTTTCCCCTCTCATGACCTTTTTTCCCCCTCTCATGACCTTTTTTCCCTCTCATGACCTTTTTTTCCTCTGTTTTAGGCGCAGAGTGATGAAGATGACGTTGGCCCGGACGATGTTGCCGTCAATGTGGATGGCAACGTCGGCTACATGGATGACTTCTTCAACGAGGTGAGTACTGAGTCATCCCTTAAGTCACCTCATAAGTCATCCCATAAGTCATCTCTTCTAAGTCATCATAAGTTGTCTCATAATTCACCTGTATGTTTTTTTTTTTTTTTTAAGTCACCTCCTGTAAGTCATCCCATAAGTCATCTCTTGTAAGTCATCATAAGTTGTCTCATAATTCACCTGTACGTCATTTCCTTTTAAGTCATCTCATAAGTCACCTATATGTTATTTCCTTATTAAGTCACCTCTTGTAAGTCATCTATAAGTCATCTCATAAGTCATCACCTGTAATTTAATTCATTGTAAATCATAACCAAAAAAAATAAAAAAATGTTTGTATGAATTTTTAGTGAGACTGAATTTGAATAACGTAAAAAAAAAAAAAAAAGGGAAAAGAATATAAATAAATATCTATATTCATGATTTTTCTTGTAGGTAAACGCAACATATAGAGTCAGTTAAGTCACCTTTAAGTCACTTCACACGGGTTTGAGTATATAAGTCAGGGCTAAAAAAAAAAAAATAATAGATAAAAGTTTCAATAAAAAATAGAAACAAGTTAATATTCATGGACTCGTGTGTGTGTGTGTGTGTGTGTGTGTGTGTGTGTGTGTGTGTGTGTGTGTGTGTGTGTGTGTGTGTGTGTGTGTGAGAGAGAGAGAGAGAGAGAGAGAATGTGTTTTATCTGAAGTTTGAAGTTGTTTAATTTGGAATAGAAAAAGGTAAGGAGTGTCACCTTTCGTGTTTATTGAATCATTTATTGACATACTTAACCATTTCATAACTTTAATCACACAGACAAACTACACATCCCTTTAATTATCCAGCTGTTCAATAATGTTCGTTTATATATAAGAAGAAGAAAAAAAACATTAACTTCTATTAAGATTTTGTTTTTACTCTTAGAAGGGAAGTTTGGTAATGTTACCTTATGATTTTGTTTTAGATTATCATTTTAAACTAGTTGTGTATCGATGATTTGAATTGTATGGCTGTAAGTAAACCTCGTGTTTCAGCTCAATAAGTAATACGTATAGGTAACGATGCAGTAGTGTTTATAAATATGCAATCAGTACACACCTAATTGAAGAGTCTGTGAAGCTTGCTCGATCCTCTTTTGTTTTGTTGACGGGAAAATATAGGTTCCAGATTAATATTTTACAGATCCTTTTAATTATTCTTTCCTCTCCGAGCGTCTTACTTTCATATTGGACAAGTTCAATGAATGAGTGATTGTCTGAATACATTAATCATTGTTTCACTATTATCTAACTCGTGTCTTTTGTCTCGTGGAATTGTTTTCATTGATAATTAGGCGACTGGATCCCTTTCACTGTGGATCAGGTTAATGTTACGTGCAGTGTTAGTGTTAGTTAACGTGCACGGCTCAGGTTAATGTTACGTGCATTGTTAGTGTTTGTTAGTACGTGCTTAGTTAACATGCACGCCTCAGGTTAATGTTACGTGCATATTGTCAGTGTTAGTACGTGCTTTGGTACCGTGCACGCCTTGGCTAAGATGGCTGCCTGAGAACATTTTAAAGGCACGAGTCTGTGGTCTGAATTCACGTTGCTCTGCTCTTCACTGATGCTCGCTGCCTCAAGACTAGCGTGTGTGTGTGTGTGTGTGTGTGTGTGTGTGTATGTGTGTGTGTATGTGTGTGTGTGTGTGTGTGTGTGTGTGGGCGCCTTGCCTTGTCTTTCTTGTGGGCGAATCAAGTCATGTGAAGGACTTTTGAGGGGGAAAAATATAAAAAGAACACACAGTTATGCTTAAAAGATTGATATTTTCCAACACAGACGTTCACTGACCCTCCAGACAATGGCAGCCAGACATCACCTAACCTAACCTAACAATGGCGGCCAGACATAACCTAACCTAACCTAACAATGGCGGCCAGACATAACATAACCTAACCTAACAATAGCGGCTAGACATCACCTAACCTAAACTAAACTAATCTAACCTCACCCAACCCAACCTCACCTCACACAACCTAACCGTCACCTCACCTCACCTCACCTAAACCTTACCTCCCTTCCTCCACTCCTCACATATCTGTCCTGCCACGTCCTGCCTCACCCAATACAACACACAAGCCTGTCACGGTATTACTCCTCATCTCCCAGGCTTATAGAGTTATATAGGAAGGCCAAGAAAGGGTACACGGACATTATTAGACTCAGACCAGGGTGATGCGAGGTGTGGGCGTGAGTGGAAGGCTCGTGAGTTATCCTGTAGGAGGTGGTGTGTGTGTGTGTGTGTGTGTGTGTGTGTGTTGATGTTCGTTGCAATAGGTGTTTGAGGACGCGACACAAGCAGACACTCGTGTTGTCCACCGAAATTATGGAAAGGAAGGATTCATTGATCGCACGGGGCCTCCCAAAATCTCTGGGGCGCCTTGCCATCTCAGGGTTGCACGCCCTTAAAGCTGCCCCCGGGCCGCCGCCGCCGCACGTAACCCGCACTCCTTTATTGGGCGTCGCCGGCGGGTCTTGCGCCTACACACACACACACACACACACACACACACACACACACACACACACACACACACACACACACACACACACACACACACACACACATACACCTCAGGGAGTGGATCGGGCCCTCGAGGGTAAAATAGAGTGTGTTCATGAGGATGCAGATTAAAGTGAGGGTAGAGTGAGTGCACTTGGAGCCAACACACACACACACACACACACACACACACACACACACACACACACACACACACACACACACACACACACACACACACTTGTACGGTACATGCACATTATCACCACTACTCCTGATGGGCTTAAAGGGGATTAACGGTAATACTTCCCGTGATATTAATGAAAACACAAGTTGCAATTGTCTTGAAAGTGTAAACACATAACTTTTAAACACTAATTAAGGCTGGAATTAATAGCAACATATTACTTTTTCTGGGGTGAAGGAGGGGAAGATAATGATTCTTCAAGTGGTAATTAAGACAAATTATTCAAATGGTTTTTGGAGATTTTAAGGGAAATAATGTGTTGAGTTTTTTTTCTTCTTCCTACATTAATCAGGTCAAAGGTAAGGGCGATTGTCAGGTGAGGGTGTAATTAAGGCGGATACTCAGGTGCTGCAAAGGTGTGTCAGGAAGGAGGAACCAACGTGTGTATTGCAACAGTACGTTAGGGTCAATATTGATTGTCTGCAACGGACTCAAACAAACAATGAAACAAATAAACTAACACACTTATTAATTAAACGGACTGTCTTTGTGTGTGTGTGTGTGTGTGTGTGTGTGTGTGTGTGTGTGTGTGTGTGTGTGTGTGTGTGTGTGTGTGTGTGTGTGTGTGTGAGGTAAGGAGCAAGGAAGATTATAATAGATACGTAAATAGATAGATAGAATAAACAGAAAAGAATAAATAGATAGATAGAAAGGAAGGATTGATAGAGATATAAAGGAAGGATAGATAGATAGAAAGGAAGGATTGATAGATAGACAGATAGAAAGGAAGGATAGCTAGATAGAAAGGAAGGATAGATAGATAAATAGATAGATAGATAGATACAGTAACCTAAGACACAAGATAACAAGTAAAACGGATATGCACACAGCGGCAAGGCGTCACTCCTATATATACAAAGCGAGCGTGAGGCGAGGAGAGGACAAGGGTTGGTCACGCGATACACACACACACACACACACACACACACACACACACACACACACACACAACACACACACACACACACACACACAATCGATGAACACCTTTTGAATGTGTAATTAAACATCGTCTGGACACGTGCGGACTTGTATGAAACGACAACCACCACCACTACCTCCACCACCTCCACCACCACCACCACCACTACCTCTAACTACAATCAATAAACAGACAGTATAATTAAGCCTCCACCCACCCTGTTACCTTCTTCTACAATCAGTAATTATCTGCGTCGCAAGTGTTTACCGAAAGGGACAAATTAGTGTGTTGTTGTTGGTGTTGTTGTTGTTGATATTTTAGATGCACTTTCGGCGCCAAGTCACTCTTCGGCTCAACTCTGTGTGACGTCATAGGAACCCGTATATTGATGCTCCTTTGTTTTTGTTTTGTATTTAAGTGTTTATATTTTTTTTGAAGTGCTCCTGTTTATGAGTGTTTGTTTATATGTATTTTATTTATTTATTTATTTTTTTATGCTGTGAGTGTTAGTTTATAAATGTTTCTCTTTTCACGTCTTCTTAAATCTTCTTGTTGATGATTTAGAGTTTATTTTGTTTTTCCATTGACATGAATAATAGTTTTTGATATTATTATTATTATTTTATTTATTTATTTATTTTTTTTTTTTAATGATTTTGTTTGTGGTTGCAATTTTATTTTTTGTTTATTTTTCGTTGAATTTAATTTTCATTCTTTTCGTTTCGTCATTTTAACTCAATTTTTTTGGGTTGATTGTTGTAACATTATTTGTATCATATTTATTTATTTATTTATTTATTTATTCATTCATTCAATTTGTTTTCCTTATATCATGGGAGGAAATAAAGTTTTTTTCCCCTTATTGAGTGTCTATGTGGGTGGATATTTTCCCTTCTTTTTTTCCCTATCTTTGGGGGAAACTAATTATACCTCGCCTCCTCAACCTCTTTGTCTGTCTGTCTGTCTGTCTGTTTGTGTATTTCTTTCTCTCCACGACTGTCTGTTATCATGTCTGTCTCTATGTCTGTTTTTTATTATTATTATTATGTGTGTGTGTGTGTGTGTGTGTGTGTGTGTGTGTGTGTGTGTGTGTGTGTGTGTGTGTGTGTGTGTGTGTGAAAATAGTAAGTATGAGCGAAAACTGATAAGACTCCCATGCAAAAAAAAAAAAAAAGTAAAAATGTAAAAACAAAAACAAGAAACTACTTGGAGGAAAAAAAAAAACAGAAAATAAAAACATAGGAAGAAAAAAAAAACAGACAAACGAACATAAAACAAATAAAACGAAAAGGAAAATGGGCGACAAACACAAAACAAGGGGAACAAAAATAAAATAAAAATAAATAAATAAAATAAAGCCCCGAAAATAAGGTTAGGAAGAAGTGTTTCTCTTGAGCTGAAACGGAGGAGGAGGAAAGCGAGAGGCTCGTTTGTGTGTGTGTGTGTGTGTGTGTGTGTGTTAGGGGGGAAGGTAATGGGTGACCCCTTAAGCATGGGTGAGGGGAAAGTCTCACTCCCCTTCCCCTCACTCCCCTCACCCTTTCCCCTCCCTCCCTTCCCCTTACCCTCACTCCCTTTCCCTTCCCCTCATCCTTTCCCCTCGGTACATTTAGGCAACACACGGAATTTCCACTGTCGGTCCTCAGCCATGGAGACGCCCTGTGTGTGTGTGTGTGTGTGTGTGTGTGTGTGTGTGTGTGTGTGTGTGTGTGTGTGTGTGTGTGTCAGAGCATCCACATCCATCCTGCATTACACTTTATCTCTCCTTCCATCCATCCATCCTTCCACCCACACTCCACCCACACACACTATCGACACCACACTAGAGCTTGCCAGAAGTCTGATAACGTGGGCGTGACGTCACCTCAATGTCGGTGGAGGTGGAAGAGCGGGAGGAGGTGGAAGAGTAGGTGGTATGTGGAAGAGTAGGTGTTAGGTGGAAGCGTGGGTGGATGTAATGTAGAAGAGTTGTTTGAGTTAAGATTGTTAGGTAATGCTTGTTTGTTGACCTTCTTGATTAGTGTGTGTGTGTGTGGGAGGTAGTTAGTGTGTAGGTCGTAGGAGTGAGCTCGTGTGTGTGGGAGTGATTTGGATGCGTGTGTGTGTGTGTATGTTTGGGTGTGGGTGAGCTTATTGATAGGTTGATTTAATCGTGAATGAATGAGTGAATTGGTGATTATCTTGTTGGGTTGAAATTGGTTATTTAGACTTTCTTGTTAGTTGGTTAGTTAATTAAGGTAGAAAGGTAAGAAGGCTGTAAGCAGGGAGGGGAGCAATTAGAAAGTCAGGTAGGAAGGTAATTAGGTATCTAGACAGGTAGATGGGTAGGTAAGTAAGTAGATACACAATTAATTAGGATATAAATTAGGTAGATAGATAATTAAAGACAGGTAGAAGAGTAGTAATTAGAGGTAGTTACGTAATTAATCAGACAGGTAGTTAGTCAAGTAGTAAAGCAATTAGGTAGATAGATAATTAAGAACACAGGTAGTAGGGCAATTAACAGTTATAATAGGTAGATAAGCAGGTAAACAATTAGTAAACACAACAGGTAATACATTGAACACCTATTTTTCACATCTTAACCTTACCAAAATAAACCTAAATAAATAAACTAAGGTGAGAGGTCATGCAGGTAAACAATTAGTAAACACAACAGGTAATACATTGAACAAATCTATATACTTCCAGACCTTAAAATAAATAAATAAATAAATAAACTGATGAACAGAGAATATATTGAACGAATCTATATATTTTCACACCTTCAAAAAAATAAAACCAAAAATAGATCAATGAACAGAGGATACATTGAACGAATCTATATATTTTCACACCTTCAAAAAAAATAAAACCAAAAATAGATCAATGAATAGGAAATACATTGAACGAATCTATATATTTTCAAACCTTCAAAAAATATAAACCAAAAATAAATCCATGAACAGACAATACATTAAAATTATTATATATTTATTTTGATTCACCCTTTCCTTTTCATCTCATTTCCCAACATTATTTATTTTTTCACTATTGACACTTCTTCTCTTTCACTATATGTTCACTACACCTCACTACACTAGAGAAGAGGAAGAGGAGGAGGAAGAAGAAGACCTTATGATCATCTGATTAACGCCACTTTCATGCTGATTTCGGCTTTTTTTTTTTCTTTCTTTCTTTCTTTCTTTCTTTTTCTTTCTTTCTTTCTATCTTTTTTTTTTCATTCTTTCTTGCTCTCGTTCTATTTTGATTTCTTTCTTCCTTTCTATCGATCTTGCTTTTTATATCTTTCTTTCTTTCTTTCTTTCTTTCTTTCTTTCTTTTTAATATGTTTTCGTGATGTTAAAGTTAGGATTTAAACATGATGCGTGTGTGTTTGTTTGATTGTTGAGAGAGAGAGAGAGAGAGAGAGAGAGAGAGAGAGAGAGAGAGAGAGAGAGAGAGAGAGAAAGAGAGAGAGAAAAAAAAATTAGGTCAAACAAAGACATATTTAGAAACAAACATAACACTAAACGAACAGACAGACAAACAAAAAAAACAGACATACAAAGACATAAACAGACAGATAAACAGAGAAAAACTGATAGGAAAAACTGATAGATTAGACAGACAGACATACAGACAGCTATTCAGATTGAAACAGACAGACAAAACAAACAGACATGCAGACAGATAAATAACAGACAGAGAATTGAGTCACTAAACAGAAAAAGACAGACATACAGACAGCCATTCAGATTGAAACAGACAGACAGACAGATAGACAGACTGACTGACAGCGTGAAATGCAACCAAATAGATTCATAGAGAGAGAGAGAGAGAGGAGAGATGAGAGGAGAGAGAGAGGGAGAGAGAGAGATGAGAGAGAGAGAGAGAGAGAGGAGAGAGAGAGAGAGAGAGAGAGGAGAGAGAGAGAGAGAGTTATTTTACTTAAACGTATTTTTTTTTTATTATTATTTATTAAGTCTTCCTTTTATGTGTGTGTGTGTGTGTGTGTGTGTGTGTGTGTGTGTGTGTGTGTGTGTGTTGTTGTTGTTGTTGTTGTGTAGGTGTAGGGATTTCTATAAGCCCTTCCCTGGACTCCACACACACACACACACACACACACACACACACACACACACACACACACAATAGTAGACGAATGGTTGGCTTTGGATTGGTCACTTTTTTTTACCTTGACAATGAGAGAGAGAGAGAGAGAGAGAGAGAGAGAGAGAGAGAGAGAGAGAGAGAGAGAGCAGTGAATAGTAAAGAGAAGGTATGGATTTGTAAAGAGAGAAAGAAGAGAAAGGTGAGAGAGAGAGAGAGAGAGAGGAGAGAGAGAGAGAGAGAGAGAGAAGAGAGAAGAGAGAGAGAGGGGAGCGGTGTCTGGCTGGCTGTCTGGCTAGTGGTATTGGTCTCTCTCTTTCTCTCTCTCTCTCTCTCTCTCTCTCTCTCTCTCTCTCTCTCTCTCTCTCCTCTCTCTCTCTCTCTCTCTCTACTACACTCGGATCACTATGGCAGCACTAAAGCAGAGAGAGAGAGAAAGAGAGAGAGGAGTGCGCCCACGGATAGAAATAGATAGCAACACTTCACACACACACACACCACACACACACACACACACACACACACACACACACAACACACACACACACACAGTCAACTTTTATGTGTCAAATAGAGAGAGTGTTGTGCCTTAGAGAACCACTTGAGGGGAAAGCACCAGAGGAGGACCATTACCTACTGGGGGGGGGGGAGGGAAGAGAGGGGAGAGAAGGAGAGAAAGGGAGGTAGTGGGGAGAGAGAAGGAAGGAAAGGAGAAGTAAAGTAAGAGAAATAAAGGGAAGGGAAAGTGAGGGAGGAAAAGAGGGGAAGTACTACAAGGAAGGGAAAGGGAAGGTGTGTTATAGGTAATGAGGGAGGAAAACGAGGGGAAGAACAAGGAAGGTGAGGGGAGGGAAGCGTAGTGTTAGAGGGAAGGGAAAGTGAGGGGTGAGGGGAAAGGAAGGTGAGAGGAGTGCCTGCCTGCCTGTCTGCCATGAGGGGGAAAGTACCAGTTGAGGGGAGGGTGGCGCTTTGGGGGGGTGGGGGGAAGGGTGAGGGGGGGGGTTCAAGGTCATGGCAGGTCTGTGTGTGACTCCGCTCAATACCTTCCTGTGTGTGTGTGTGTGTGTGTGTGTGTGTGTGTGTGTGTGTGTTTCTGTAGGTATGTTAAGTGTTTGCAAGGATTAGTTGGCGTTTTGGTGAAGGGGAAAAGGAAGGGAAGGAATGCAAGTGAGGGGAGAAGGGAAGGGATGGGAAGGGAAGGGGAGGGGGGAGGAGGATTGCAAGGGGAAAAAGGAAGGGGAAGGGGGTGGAATGTAACTGAGGGAAAAGGGAAGGGGAGGAATGCAAGTGAGGGGAAAAGGAAGGGGGAAGGGGGGAGGAATGCAAGTGAGGGGAGAAGAGAAGGGGAGGAAGATGTGGAATGCAAGTGAGGGGAGAAGGGGAAAGAAGATGAGGTTAGGCTTATGTTAGGAAGGGAAGGGAAGAGAGGAATAGTGTATATAATCTAATGTAAGGGGAGGGTGATGGGGGTGAGGG
>JAXIVD010010731.1:0-2500 GCA_036785275.1 Cancer borealis
ATGCCGAAAACTACTCGTTTTGCGTGTTCCAGCTGCGGAAACTCTTTTGTCCTGGAGTTTTTTGTTCAGCAAAACAGCCAACTATGTTGCCTGTTTTGCAGTTGTCAGGCTGCAGCACTGGCAGAAATTAAGGAATTGAGGCAGGAGGTAGCTCTTCTGAAAGACGAGCTACAAAAGGTGAAAACACTAGCACAGGTTGGTAAAGCCGTTGAAAGTACAGGAAAAATTTAAGAAAATGCCAGCACTGTTGAGAATAGTTCAGGTGACGGCTTTACAGTTGTGAGGAGTGGTAGAAAGACCAGTGCTCAAAGTTTTGAAAGCGCCACTGTTCCTTTGCAGAATAGGTTTGCAGTTCTGCAAGAAGAGGCTGAACCCGAGCCAGATGTAATGCTGGTTGGGGATAGCCTTGTTCGAGGCCAAGGGAACGAATTTTGTAGGGAGAAACCTAGGAGGAAATATAGGTGCTACCCTGGCCAAAAGATAGAGGATATCACAGAGAGAGTGGACTACTTAGTAGAAAACTCCACGGAGGACTCGATGTTCGTGACTGTTGTGGGTACGAACAACCTTCGCTGTGACACTGCAACCGACATTGTAGATAAGTATCGGGCTATGCTTAGGGAATTTGCTACTAGGCGAAGGAAGGTAGCAGTGTGTGGCATCATTCCCCGATATGATGTTGGACCTGCGATTTTTAAAAGAATGTCGGTTGTAAATCATGAGGTAGAGGCGCTCTGTAGGCAGGAAGATATGCATTTCTTCGACCTGTGGCACCACTTTTATTTGGATAAGACGCTGTATGCTCGTGACGGCATACACCTAAATTGTGTGGGAAAGGCGAGGTTAGGTAGAGTTATAGGCGAGTGTTTAGCTGGTATACCTCGCCCCCCTGTAGCAGGAAATGGGGACACAGCTGATGAGAACACGACTAGCGTAGCTAATGAGGTGACTGTTGACAGCGTAGCTGACAACAGTCACACAGCTCCCGAAACTCAGAGTGTAGTAAGGCAGGAAGAGAAAATAGGTATGGCAAAGGTGCCCATGCCCATTGCTGGATGCTCCAGGGATGAGAATTTTCAGTAAGTGGATCGCGTACCGGGTCAGCTGAAAAGCGTATGAAGACAATAAATGGTCTATATTTGTTTTATACCAATGCACGAAGCATTATAAAGAAACGAGACGAGCTCGTAGCTTATGTAATATCTGAAAACCTGGATATCGTTAGCATCACCGAGACATGGTTAAATGTCAGTGAAAATCACTTAATCTCTGAAGTCAATATCTCCGGTTATAACATGTTTCTAAATTGTAGAGAAAATAAAAGAGGAGGTGGAGTCATGTTATACATAAAATATACTATCAATGCCACAGAAATAAACAAGGAAAACAGATCAGCGTACGAATCTGTATATGTAAAGATCAAGATTAATAAAAAGTATTTGATAATTGCAACGATCTATCGACCACCTAAAATGACGTTTGAAAACGATAAATTGTTATATGACGAAATAGAAACCGTAGTAAAAACAAAGAACTCAATAATATGCGGGAATTTCAATTTGCCACATATCAATTGGAGACTATTCACATCAGACAATGAGGGATCTCGTCTACTTAAGCTGATGAAAAGGCTTTACCTATCCCAATTTGTAAGTGAGCCAACTCTAGATAACAATATATTAGATATAATTTTAGCCTCAGACCCGATCTTATTGATACTTGTGAAGTTGGCGAGATTCTATCAAATAGTGATCACAAAATCATTCGATGTAAAGTCAGTTGTGAGGTTGACGTAAAAGAAAATACGCTTTTGGTCCCAAATTACAAAAAGGGAAACCTATTAGGACTTAAAACAGAGTTACAAAAAATAAATTGGCGAGACGTTTTTATTTGCAATAATGTTAAACAAATGTGCAATCGTTTTTCTGATATTCTCCTCCAAGTTGAAAGTAAATGGATCCCTAAAGTAAAAAAGCGCGTAAATGGCACGTAAAACCCTCAGTGGATGACAAATGACATAAAAGTCATCATAAATAGAAAAAAAGAAAGCCTATGCGAATTATAAAAGATCTAAAGCAGATGATGACTTCATGCACTACATTACTACCAAAAGGCACTGTGAGAAGGTAATTAAAAAAGCGAAACATAACCTTGAAATTAGTATATCGCAGCAATCGAAAACAAATCCTAAAAAGTTCTATCAGTACATACGTAGTAAGAAAACTGTAAAAGATAAAGATGGCCATATAAAAGATGTTAACAACAGACTTGTGAGTGATTGTAAAAATATGGCTAAAATTCTAAATACCCTTTTCCATAGTGTGTTTATCACCGAAGATATATCGTCACTGCCGATTGTAAATTACATGTTTAGAAGATCCGAAAATGAAATGTTGAAAATTGATGAAATAACTGAAAGCGATATAGTTAAATATTTAAGAAACTTAGACCCAAATAAAAGTACAGGTGCCGATCAATTATCAGCGAGATTATTACTAGA
>JAXIVD010010732.1:0-7500 GCA_036785275.1 Cancer borealis
ATTGTCAGTTACAGCATTACACCTGCAGATAATAAATTTATATTTTAAGTAATTCATCATAAAAAATTCCTATTTCTTTGGAACTTAGACATTTTATAATACAAGTCATGAAAGGTAACTAAGGTGCTACAAGCTCCTCCAGAATCCTTGTGTGTGTGTGTATATATATATATATATATATATATATATATATATATATATATATATATATATATATATATATATATATATATATCTTTCTCACAAAGTTTGCCTTGCACAATTCAGAAATTACAGAGATAAAAAATCAGGTGCTCCTTGGCATTTCTCTGTGAATGTTTAATTTTTGCCTAATTGGACTGGACATTGTGGAATACCAATATCAATAGACTTGGGAGAAGAACAATGGCCATCTGCCACTGCAGCAATGGAATGGCCAGAAAAGAAACTTGAAATAAAGATACAGAGAGTTGGATAGAAACCATAAGAGAGAAGTTTAGAAACTAAAGATTTATACCAGATTTTATTTGGCAACAGCAAAGGTTTCATCGAAACTCATAACAGAGGATGACTAAGATTCAATAAGAAAACCTCAGTGGTAAAATCCTCCGATAATAAAAAATTGTGCCACATGTATGAATCCTGTTCAGTCTTTGAATGTCATACTGACTATGAGATAAAAAATGTGAATCTTCCTGTTGAGAATAAACTTAAAAGTTTAAGATATTCAGGAAATCAAACTTATAAATTGGTAGTTTGAATGATTGGAGCAGTCACCATTCTTAGGAACAGACTAAAAGAAGGTAAACATCCAGTAAGAAAAGGTGAATGCTGACAGACAGACGGAAAAGTTTAACTAGACAGGATGCAAGCACAGTAACACAGTTACTAAGAAAAATAGGAGAGGATCTATCAGGACCATAAGTAAGCCCTCCAATGGTCGAGGCCAAAAAAAACATTGAAATTGTCATAACAGACTTTTAATAACAGGCATATATTGTCAGAGGGTGGCGATGAAAATAAATTTAAGTTGGAGAGTTATAGAGGATTGAGAAATAGCAATTAAAATGTTACCAATTCTTAAGTATATGAAAGATTGATGTTACCAACACATGAGGAAAGGAGAACCATGAAGATAGGATAACACAAGCTTGGCTCAAATCCTATACAGTGTAAGTAAGTAAATTACACACTCAATAGTAAGGAGCCTCCATCACTTATGACTTACCTAAAGGTGGCTGTCTGCCCAGCTGCCACTTCATAGTCCTGTGGTGCATCAGTGATCATGGTACGCTTTTTAACCACCAATGACCCATCAGCTTCCTGAGTGCCAAACTTGTTCTCAGCGTTGCAGGTGTACCTTCCAGCATCAGTGAATGACACTTCACTGCAAAAATTGAGTTCCCACCAGTTAAATGGCTCTCTAGGAAACTGAATAATTTCAATACTTTCTTTATACTTATTACAGCTATGACTATATCATCATTATGAGATCCCACTTGAAAGTGGAGTATTTATGAATCAGTTAAAAGCAAAAAAAACTAAAGGTTAGGTAGTATGGGACCTACTTTATAACTAGGTCTCCTTCACTGGTGACTTGAAATCTACCACCAGTCAATTCCAGGTTGTCTCTCATCCAAGTGATGCGCGGCTTTGGGGCACCAAACACCCGGCAAGTCATGTTCACCTGCTGCCCATCCACTGACAGCACGTCTTTTGGAGGTACACGGATCTCAGGTGGAAGTGCTGTAGGAATACAATGGTGTTACTTGATATGCTGATAACATAACCACATATCAATAATATGGTGCTTATGAAAATACACTCACATGTCACTAATATTGATATTTTATCATAATATTTTATACAAACTGACAATTCACAAGAACTTCCTTTATGACAGGATACTCGCTTTGTATCTACGGGTTTGCATCTGACACAAACTTACGTTAGTCACTAATATTGATATTTTATCATAATATTTTATACAAACTGACAATTCACAAGAACTTCCTTTATGACAGGATACTCGCTTTGTATCTGACACAAACTTACGTTACTATGGTAGGGCTGGAGGTATGCATTACTGGAATATCTAATATTACTATCATGTGGATCCCTCAGTATCAAGGAGGAAAATGGTGAAATAAGTGTAAAGTTATATATCTTCATTACATCCATCCATAGAAGTAATGATTATCTGCAAAGCTGTTCTCATTTACTACAGTGTTTACAATCATTGTGTATAGCTAGCATTCTAAATTCCCTTCAACTTTCTTCCACTATCCATTAACTATATTGATTTTCCAAGGAAATAACATCTTAAAGAAGTAGTTTCAAAGCTAAATTCATCCCTTCTTCCAAAGGTTAATTTTTCATTGTCTCCCATTATGTCAGTTCCCTCCCATCTTTCCAAAGTATAACCACATTGCAGACAGTAATCATACCAAGAACGTTGACGTAAACATCCTTATAAACATAGCCGTGCTCGTTGGTAGCATTGCAGCCATAGTTGCCGGTATCACCCTTGGTCAAGTTATAAATGACGATCTTCTCTGGCTCCACAATGCGGCGGGGATTGTGTGGTGCTTCCGTGATGGGCATGCCATTGTATATCCAGTATTGTTTTGGGGGAGGTTTGCCTGATGCCTTACAGTAAAATTCAGCTGTTTCTCCCTCAGCCTTGTTGGCTACCTCAGGTTCCACCGTAAAGTATGGAATAGCTGGAAAGGAGAGAGTGTATATGAGAAGGGTGAGACCACAGGAACAAATACTAGTAAATCTTCAGCCTTTTTTTTTACAAAGATGATATAATTCTACAAAAAATCTAACACTATAATTTAAGAATTTATTCATAACCAGAAACCAATAACTTAAGTCAAGACACAATCTGTTTACTTATTCTAGTATCAGTATACTGCTAGAGCTCACATATTACTAGTCTATCAATTTATCTATATACCTGGCTTAAATTCTATTTGATGCCCTGTGGTGGGGGCCACAAAAATAGTACCACTGTATTTCCTGTGGTTCATAAAAGCGTCAGAGTGAGGATCCTGGAAAGCCTTCTTCTGTATACTTGCCCTCAAAAAGACAAGGCACAGAGGGGGAAGGGAAAGTAATGTATCCATGAACCCTCAAGATTGGGTCTCTGCGTGTGTGTGCATGTAATACATTTGAGGGTAAAAGGGAGATTGATAGAATGTTTGCGGAGCAAAAGTTTGACATATTGGCATTGAGTGAAACTAAACTGAAAGGGAAGGGTGAATGTGAGTTTAGTGTTTAGTTGTAGAGCAATGGTGATGAATGTATGTAAAGAGAAAATTGTATGAAGGAGTAGTATGTGGGTGAAGACTAGACATGTGGAAGAGGCAGAAAGAGTGAGTTGAATAAAACAAGAAAATGATGGAATACCAGTAGAGATTGCAAACGAGTGGAATGTGGTGAGAGAGTGTTAGACAGGTGAAGAGGTGGAAGAGTGTATGAGAGAAATGAAAGCTAAATTGGGAAATGTAGGCACAAGGACATTCCCTTTGAGAACATTCCTTGAGGGGACATAACATCCAAACTATATATAAATGTAACATGATTTATTTTACATTCAGTTTAATTCATGTAATGGCAATATCAACATCTGAAAATACAGTACCTTGCACTTCAACATTCATGGAGTAGGACTTGGCGACACCAACACCATTACTCGCCTCGCACTCATAATTTCCTTCATCTTCAAAATCAACATAGTGGATGACCAAAGTCTTGCCATAGTTCTCATAATCGACTCGTTCATGTGGAAAGTGTGTGCTGTTACTCTTCCTCCATCGCATCTCTGGGAGAGGACTGAAGAGAAAAAAATTTACTCTTAAACATTAATTTTCTACTACTTACATAACTACCACCACAGTAGATCTCACATAAGAAAACTTGACAAAGATAACAGATGTGGCCCTGGTATGTCCAAAACACTGTTTTCATCAAAATTATTAGTACCTCAGATGATAATACAAACTTACGTTCCACTGAAGATGCACCAAAGCCTTAGCACTTTGCCCTTAAGTATGACAGTGTTTTTGCGAGTTTTAAACTGCCCTTTGGGTTCATTTTTGGTCTGGACAGCAGTGCTTCCAGTCTGCAACACACGCAGGTACACACTATTTCCCAATTTGTACTCGTTACGGAATGCAGAGGTTGCTGCGCAGGCATATGTGAAGTCACTTGACTCATCAAAACGTGTCACATTGGAGAACCACAGAGTGCCCTCAGGGTCAACCGTCATTCTGGAGGAGTTGATGCTACGCAGTGCCCCTTGATGTTCCTGGAAAAAGAATGACATTATTATTTCAGGGCATGAATACTGGAGGTGAAATTCAACAATAGTACATTCAGATTCATAATAAATATAGTCTCTCCATCCATACCTAATACCAGCAAACTGCATGAGCCTACTTGAGTCTAAACTGAGAACTGATATGCTAATAATGCCTAATGTTTAAAACTTGGTGATTGCAAATTGTTTTTACTGTTTTACATAACTTTCACAATTACAGCATTTTATAATTTTCAAAATTCTAATAAGTTAATAGATCAATGAATGCACCGCAAGGGGGGTAGGAGTAATGTCTTTCCAAATCTCCACATGACCACAAGATCCAGAGTGCGTAATTCAGAGCTGGAGTCACAGGCTTAATCAGCCTCTTCCAGGAGTCGTCTGTGAGTTTCTGTGAGTTTATCTTAGCTACCCCAATTTTAAGTGAATATTGGCTGGAACTATAAATAGCTGGATCTTACTGATACAAATCTACCAAATACCAATATGCTGCTGGTGCTTCATTGTTATATCTAATTAAAATCAACAATCATGAATATACCTAATGTTTCATAAGCACCAAAATATAGGTATCACAACCATTAACAACTTAAGAACATTAGCAGGTAATCATAGATAAGGACAAAAGGAAACTTTTCATATGTTTCAAGAAAAGTATCACATATATTACCTGAATCATCCAGTAGACTGAAGGTTTGGGATATCCATCAGGAGGCTGGCATGGGAGGACCACTGGTTCCCCTTCATTCACCTGTACTGTCTGTGGAACCTGGTTCTTGAAACTGTTGAGCTCGGATTTGCGAGCAAATACAGAGTTGGATGTAGCTGTACCAAGTTCATTGGTAGCAAAACACTGGTACTGACCTGTTGAGTTTAAAAAAAAGAAGAAAGAATAAAAAATCTAAATCAACCTGACTGCCGTACTAGTAATTCATATTTACCTCATATGTAACCAGTGTACGTACATCAATTAAAAACCACCATAATTATCCTTCATCCTATCATTCCATCTTACAAGTGGCCTTCCTCTCTTCCTAGGACCCACAATTTCACTCACATACACTTTCTTCACAAATTCTTCATTATTTTACCTCTCAACATGACCAAATCACCTCAAAGTATTTATTTTCACCCATTCCACTAAACCACACTTCCCTCTATTCACACAAGGTCCCATGCCACACCTTTCATTGCTCTCATCCTCCGATCTTGTCATGCCATATGCTCCTCTCAGATAACTCATTTCCACACCACGCACTCTTGACTGCTGTGTCCTATACCATGTCTAAATCTTATAATAACTATCAGACATTATTCAAAATAACATTTTTTTTCTTACATTTGAAGCTTGAAAAGAACGACAACAAATAAATAAGTCCAAATGTGTTTTCCAGTACATATACTACAAATATATTTTTTGCTGGTGAAAGTCCTTTTATTTGAGACGGTTCAGTTATTGAAACCAGGAATTCAGTAACAAACCGAAAATCACAAAAGAATAGTAAAAAGGACAATATGAATTAAAGATACAATATTTTCATTTTTGTATAAATGCTCATAAAAAAAAAAAAAAAAAAAAAAAGGTAACTTGCCAAGGTCTTCATCCCTCGGGGAGGTGATAACCAAGGTGCCTCGTCCTGGCTGTTGGGAAATACGGTTGTCGTATGTCTGCCAATTAAACTCTTTCCCGTTCTTGATCCATCGATACCTGATGACATAAAAAACTTTTTAATGATGTTCTGTGTGCTCTTGAGATGAAGTCAAGTATACATACCTGAACTTATAATGTTTGGTACATAAAACATGACTATTTAATGTGCGTCTCTGACTGATGTCTGTCTAAAAAATTATAATTTAAGTAAATTATTTTGTTTACATATACAACGAACTAACTAGATAATACAAACAACGATGTTTCATTGCAACAGAATTACAGTTAACACTAACAACAATACGAAGTGACATTCCTTGGTATTTTCATTATCAAATTTCTATAATGCAAGCTTGTTCAAATATTTTTCATAGAGCATATTTCAGTAATGTATCTAACTTACTTCTACATGATGCAATTCACTTGAAGAAGAAGAAGAAGAAGAAGAAGAAGAAGAAAAAAGAAAAAAAAAAAAACGAGTACAAAACATAATGAAAATACAACTAACCTGGGAGCGGGCTCTCCATCAGCTTCGCATTCAATGAGGAAGGGCTTGTCATTCTGGTCTTTCCTTGAAGTCACGTGGAAGAGAATCTCATCGTTCGGTGGCGGCTGCTTGGTCATCATAGGCGGGTACTTGATCACTGCCTCGCACATCACCGCCACCAATGCTAGCGCCACCAGCCGCACCACCCATAACCGCGTCTCCAGCATCCTGCCCCTGCCTCCACCACACCTCTGCACCTGCAATGACAAATGGACTATTAGCAGCCACTCACTACATCATGAATTCATAAAGGTGGACATGTTCCCTGTTACACGTCTACTGCTATAGTATTGTAGAAGGTGGTAACAACAGACGACAAGGCAGGGTGGTCTTATATTATTCCGAGTGCAGGAAATACAACAATGTGTGCCGACAGCTGTGGATCAACTAGGGAGGGCCTGCACGCTCTGAGCATGCGCGAGCAAGCCCTCCCACTACAACAAGGTAGTTCCCATTGCTGGGAGGGAGTATAAGCAAACTTAACTTACGTGCAGGCCCTTCCGAAATGACCTGCCCTAACCTACCTATCCTAATGTAATCTAACTTAACCTAACCTAAAACAAACTAACGCACTCAGTACAACACTTATACATTTTATCTATGTGTATATCGCTTTCACATCAAGTATTGTCATGGTTTAACCGTTTCTTCCCCTTAAATGTATGTAATTAATAGAAAAAAAGGGGAGAGAGAGAGAGAGAGAGAGAGAGAGAGAGAGAGAGAGAGAGAGAGAGATAGAGAGAGAGAGAGAGAGAGAGAGAGAGAGAGAGAGCACTGAGAAGGTGATAATGGAGAAAGAGGAGAAGAGAGGGCAATTCTCCCCCTCACCAAGACCTTGTAACCAGCAGACCATGTTTCTCCACCACCGTCCTCTTCCTCCTCCTCAACTCTCACTTTCAGCAGCATCCTTCAACCACAGACAATTCATAATATGAGAGAGAGCAAGAGAGAGAGAGAGAGAGAGAGAGAGAGAGAGAGAGAGAGAGAGAGAGAGAG
>JAXIVD010010733.1:5000-12756 GCA_036785275.1 Cancer borealis
AATGTGATGTGTTTTGAGGGTAGATTGAATGAATGTGATGTGTTTTGAGGGTAGGTTGAATGAATGTGATGTGTTTTGAGGGTAGGTTGAATGAATGTGATGTGTTTTGAGGGTAGGTTGAATGAATGTGATGTGTTTTGAGGGTAGATTGAATGAATGTGATGTGTTTTGAGGGTAGGTTGAATGAATGTGATGTGTTTTGAGGGTAGATTGAATGAATGTGATGTGTTTTGAGGGTAGGTTGAATGAATGTGATGTGTTTTGAGGGTAGGTTGAATGAATGTGATGTGTTTTGAGGGTCGGTTGAATGAATGTGATGTGTTTTGAGGGTAGGCTGAATGAATGTGATGTGTTTTGAGGGTAGGTTGAGTGAATGTGATGTGTTTTGAGGGTAGGTTGAATGAATGTGATGTGTTTTGAGGGTAGGTTGAATGAATGTGATGTGTTTTGAGGGTAGGCTGAATGAATGTGATGTGTTTTGAGGGTAGGTTGAATGAATGTGATGTGTTTTGAGGGTAGGCTGAATGAATGTGATGTGTTTTGAGGGTAGATTGAATGAATGTGATGTGTTTTGAGGGTAGATTGAATGAATGTGATGTGTTTTGAGGGTAGGTTGAATGAATGTGATGTGTTTTGAGGGTAGGCTGAATGAATGTGATGTGTTTTGAGGGTAGGTTGAATGAATGTGATGTGTTTTGAGGGTAGATTGAATGAATGTGATGTGTTTTGAGGGTAGGTTGAATGAATGTGATGTGTTTTGAGGGTAGGTTGAATGAATGTGATGTGTTTTGAGGGTAGGTTGAATGAATGTGATGTGTTTTGAGGGTAGGTTGAATGAATGTGATGTGTTTTGAGGGTAGATTGAATGAATGTGATGTGTTTTGAGGGTAGGTTGAATGAATGTGATGTGTTTTGAGGGTAGATTGAATGAATGTGATGTGTTTTGAGGGTAGGTTGAATGAATGTGATGTGTTTTGAGGGTAGGCTGAATGAATGTGATGTGTTTTGAGAGTAGATTGAATGAATGTGATGTTTTGGTGTTTACATCTTCATCAGAATGCTCTAGAGAATCCAGGGTAATAATTTTGCATTACCTGATGCATTTTGGGAAGGTTTTCTTAATTACATTTCCGTCGCAAATTCTTAGTTAGTGAGATATTCAATGTTTTTATTGAGACCTTCTCTTCAAAAAATAAGTTTTAGTTTGGTTAAAACAAGGTTCTGTTATTTGTCAATATAAGTTAAGGTTAGGTTTGGTTAGGTTAGGTTAAGTTAGGTTAATTTAAAAAGCTATCAAATGTTCTCTATGACCAAAAGTAGGGAATTAGATGAGGTGCAGAGGCAAGACGCAGACGTAAACAGACACCATTATGGTGAACATGTAAAATTATAGTGATATTTTTGTTGTTAGGCTGAAATGTTATGTGTCCTAAGTTTATGCTACATTGATTGTTTTTATTAATTTATTTAATTTGATTTATTTTTAGCTGAAAATGTGATGTTCTTTAGTAGGTTGAATTAAAGGAGTCTAAGACCTAAGTACGTATGGAAATAGTTCGTACTCAATTGTTCGTAAGGGATAAAGTTCCTTTGTAAAAAGTACGTACGAAAAAATTTGTACGTTAAAGTTTATATGCAGATGGTCTTATGGTATGTATGTATGTATGTAAAATATTCGTAACGACCTGACCTAACCTAACTTAACCTAATGTGTACGAACATATTTCTAACGAACATTCGCACGATGAACATTTAACCTTTAACTTTTGACATGATGAGCCTTATACCCTACCTACTTTATCCTGACGTACTTTAGGCAAACAAATTTTATCCTACGAATTATTGCCATACCAAGTTTTTCTATACGAACTTTTGTCGGGAATCCGAATTGAAGTGTATTTTGAGGTTAGGATAGATTGAAGTGATTTGTTTTGTTAGACTGAATTATTATTGATGTGAGGTATATATTTGTAAGAGTGAATGATTGTGCTGTGATACGTGCATCATCTGTATAAGTGTAGGTATTATGGTTTGCCTGAGTGGGTGTGGCGGGTTATTAGGTTAGGCTGAATGGATGTGATGCTTCTTTTGTTCTTAGGCTGAATCTTTTGATTCATTCCTTTTTTTGAGGTTAGGCTGAGTAGATGTGATGTGTTTTAATGATAGGCTGAAAGAATGTGATGTTTTTGTTGATAGGCTAAATGCTGTTTTTCTTTGGGTATTTATTAAGAAAGTTTTCCCTCTTACAGCTTGTTCTTTATTTCTATGGCTGATGTGATGTTCTTTTATGTTAGGTTAAATTGATGAGTTATGTTAAGCTGAATTAAATTGATTTTTTATTGTTAGGCTGAATCAATGTGAAATGTTTAAGTATTTGTGTTGTGGTGTGCCTGAATGTGAAAACCAGATACATAAGTACTAATGTAGTGTGGCTGAGTGGATGTAATATATTTGGTAGTTAAGTTGAATGAATGATATATATATATATATATATATATATATATATATATATATATATATATATATATATATATATATATATATATATATATATATATATATTACCCTTTAAATTTAGTAGTAGATATTAAAGCTTCTATTCAGATTTTTTTTCCAATAGCATAAACTAATGTATTAACATACTTTCAGTTAGTGAGCCACATGAGTGAATCTAGGATTAGAATAAGTGTCAATACTGACACTGGACACTGTCATATTACTTCAAGTGACAAAAACGTTCCAGAAAGAGGTAAGTAAATACAAAAGTTATTATCATTAATGCATTTTGATCTTAAAATCAGTTAACTTCTTCCCCAAATGAGCATGAATATATAAATGCTGTCGGGTGATAAAGTCCCAACATAGTTTTTGCATCTCACTCCTTAGTATTTATACCTATCAAAGATGGGGAAGAGGTCAAGATATATATTTCATATATACTCGTGTATAATCATTGACTTCTTAATTTGTTGTTATTTTTTGATGCTCAGGAAGCAAATGACCATTTGGTTTCATACTCTATCACTCAAATATTTCCTGTTGACTATCATTGAAGCAAAACACTTATCATTTTCAGATAATGGAGCCAAGAAGTGCCCCTCTGCAGGATTTCAGTCTCAAGACTTGATAGACATAAAATCTCATGATATTGGAGAAGAAGAAGAAGAAAGATGCATCCTCTATCAACTTAGAAAAAGAAGAAATAGTAACTCAGAAGATGTAATAAGAAGAATGTGTCCCTATGAAATGTGTCAAAGATCTATAATTTTTTTGTAATGTGACTTTCCTTTATATTACTGTATTTCTTTTGTAACATGTTGTCAATGTATCAGATGAGCACTCGTGTAAATGTATATGTAAAACAATTTATGCTATGTTTGATGTTTAAGAAAGGAAAACTAGTCACAACTCAATATGCAAACATAAATTAACAACAGAAAAAGGAATGTTGTAAAATAAACTTCTGTTACATCAATTTATACTTAGAATAGAATTATTATTAGATTATAGATAGATTATTCTGATATATTTTAGTTTAAGAAAGAGGAAAACTAGTCAACATTTATTAAAAAGTGATTATTAATTTTTTTTTTTGCACTAATATTCTATATTTGACATGATGAACATTGGTGTGCATTTGAGCCGTGTGTGACACATTCCAATCAGCCATTCACATGTGGCACCAATTCACACATAGTATCTGTTCACACATTATAATCCATTCAGCCATTGTCATTGTCTCAGCAATGTCATTCATTCACTGGCACTATTCATTCACCCATTACCTCTGTCATCCATTCATCTGTTGACTCATGTCACCTAGTTACGTATATCATTCATTTACCTATGTCACCCATCAATAAATGAATAAATAAAAATTAAATAAATAAAAATGTAACTGCTTTTAACCTGTAGTGAGGTGAGCTGATGGCATAAGTGGAAAGTGAAGGAGTACAAAGGAAGAACAGACAGCAACAGTCCTACTGGACCTAACGAGGCTGTCTGTTTAGAGGAGGAGGAATGTTGATGTTACTGTTTAGAAGGGGAGTCACCTTCCATAACAACATGAGGAAGGTGAAGGAGGAGGAGGAGGTGTGATGCTTCCAATTTAATTTCAAATAGGCCTACTGAATGTACCTTTTTTTTTGTTATGTTTAGTCTGCCCTTAGATCCTGTATTCCCAAGGGGATACTGCATTATATAAATGTTTTTACTCACATCATTCATACTTTCATACTATATGTTTATATTAAGGTTTATATTAGAATTGTTTTTCCAAACTTTCAAATCCTATGCAGTCAACCCCTCCCACCAGACAGTTTTCTATGGAAAAAAATTAATATCATAATCTAATCACTATTCATAGTCATTAACTTGTCAAAATGCTCTCCATAGTCTAATATAATTAACCTACTTAGCTATCTTCCCACAAAACTTTGTTAAGGATGACGTAATATTGCATCATGTGAGGCGATCATGCCCCGAGGCCCGGGACGTGCTAAAAGTCACGTAGACAAAAATGTTCCCTTATATAGTAATCCAGAGATCAGATTCAATAGATATCTAAATGTCACTTATTTAGCGTAAAAATTAATTTCCTATAAACTAATAACTATTTCACGTCTCAATAATCAATTAATAATAAGATCAAAGGAGGAATATCCTCGAAACCCCCCCCTTCCCCCTTCTCATCTCCCGCCTTTTTCCCAGAGAGCATCACTCGTGGCTCACCCTCCATTGTGTTCGCAGGTGAGTGACATCGCTCTCGAAATCCCTCAATATTTGTGAAATCCAATACCTCTCGCCATTATTATATAGTCCACAATCTTCCCCAGTAGTCTGACAATACATGTAAACCCCTATTGAGATCTATTATAAGTGGATAATATCAATTTCCTTCTCTTAAAGAAGGACAACGTGGTTTCAAAACCGCATGGTCCCCTATTCTCTACAAAATATTTCATGGTGTACAATATATATTTTTCCCGGTAATCTCTATGTTATTGTGACTGTGTATTAACTTCTGAGTTAAGGAAGTGAATTATACACTCGTGGCTCACCCTCCATTGTGTTCGCAGGGAAAGAATGCCTCCACGACAGTTACACCAATTTCTCATTTACTTTCTTTTGTTTTTGTAGTTAAATGAACGGCTAGAAAGCCACTGCCAAATTTCCAAGTTAAGCTTTAGGAAACTATGTGTCACGTAAGACGGTCTGATAGACCCAGCCCATGTATTCAGGAATAGGAATCGCGTATTTCTACTTAGTGAGGAAGAATTATACTATGTATGCATAAACAGAAACATTGAGATCACCTTACTTTCGGAAATCCCCTGAGAAAAGGTTCTTTAACTGTTCTCAGGCCCAGTTACAAAATTATAACATTTTAAGGTGATATTTTTCAGGGAAGGGAGTCAAGGGTATAATGTGTAATGTGTGAAGAGCTTGGTATCTCGAGGTGAGATATGTATTGCCAACTCTGTATTTATTTTCTTTTTGAGGAAGGTGAAGTTTTTCTGCCATGAGCCATTAAGTTGTCTGATACTATAACTAAGCCGTGTTTCTAAGACTCAGTGATCAGCCTGTGATATTCAAAGTATACATTAAATAAATAACTCAAGTAAAATCTGAGAAAGTGATTCTGTGTTAATACTAACCTCCGTTTGGTGTGGTAAGGTTAATAGGGAGGTGCTCAACACTCTTGAAAAAAGGATATGAAACAAATCCACGAATCCATGTGCCTTATTGAAACTCAGTCCACTCTACCAAATAACTAAATTGTTAAATCAGTTCCCCCTTTCTTTTCATTGGTCGCCTATATTTCCCTGGTAGTAATTATTTTCTCTTTCGAATATTTTAACTTCCCTTTAGGAAGAAATTAAATTCCCTGAGAATCCCCTAATTCTCATTAAACCTTTGGGGGTGGTGGCAGCTTTCTTTCCTTAATATCCAGGGAAATATCCAACATCAGGGACCATTAATTAATATAATTAATCAAAGTAAATATCTTTTTAATTGCCATGAGAGTTCCCCATTCGAAGTTAATTTAATGACAAGGCACCACACTGGTGGTCCTTCAGCAGTGAAGTGAAAGTAAAACAAATTAATTAAATAAAGAATAGAATAACAACAATAAATAAATAAAAATAACGCCCCCGTCCCCCCCCGGGCACCACAGAGGAATGTTATGTTACTGTTTAGAAAGGGAGTCACCTTCCATAACAACATCAGGTTACATGCCTTCTGGTGTTTCCTCTCATTCTGGTGTTCTTTCTTTTTTCTGTCTTTTTGCACTAGAAGAATCTTGGGATTCTTTCTTTAAAGACCTGTCCAATGTTGTCTGCCTTTAAGGATTATTCAGAATTTATCTAAAATGGTCAATAACATTGTCATTGAACAGGTTTTTGAACAGATTTTTAATAAAATTAACAAAAATTAACAATAAAATTGCACAATGTTTCAGTAAGTTTGTGTGAATGATGCTTAACGTATGGAAGCTGCCACCACAAAACATGGAACACTCATCTTTTCTATAAAATTTCGTTTCCAATGGACAAAAGACAAAATTTCTAGAGAGAATATTCGAAAAATATTGTAAGATGTAACTAGTTGTCCTTATGTGTATTTAGTTGTCCATCTTGTTTTAATGAATTTCAATCATGAATTTCGATTTGAAATAATTATATTCATTTTATTTGAAAGAAAATAAGAAAATGAATCAAATGATAGGCAGTCAGCAGTATTCTATGCAGCAACTGATGAATACTTTCTGTATTTCAGTGAGAAATGAAAATTATGAAGCTACTTAGAACAATAACGCCAGAAATCTCAATAACTATATAAGATATCTTTAAAATATTGAAGGGAATTATATAAAATATGGTAGCTGTCATCATATCCAAAATTCAGGTCAATCCATTAAGAAACAAACTTTTAGCGACACTGAAAGATTTGAAGAATTTCTGACTTTAGCAGGTAAAGTCTAGTAAGTGTGTAAAATGTACACTACATTTTTTTGCCCCAAAAGTAAGATTGATTCTAAGAATTAGGAATCTATAATAGATCCCAAATTATTTCAATATAACTCTGTTTTGGCTATGCACATAGCAAATTTCACCTTTAGATTCCTACTAATAAAAATGATTACGAATAGAGTTCAATTGGAGTCAAAATATCACTATGAAAGAAGCTCCAAACTACAAATAGGTCATCAAAATTACCAACTACATGATACTGGCTTCAAAAATATCTCTCTTGGGAGTCTGCACCCCAACCACGAAGCAAACTATGGAATAGAGTTCAAAATACCATCTAGTTACGCTTTCAGCGTGATTATAATAATAATAATAATAATAATAATAATAATAATAAAAAAAAAAAAAATAATAATAATAATAATAATAATAGTAATAATAATAATAATAATAATGATAATGATAATAATAATAATAATAATAATAATAATAATAATAATAATAATAAAAATAATTCAGCAAATCAATAGCAACAAAAAACGATAAAAAAGGCAGAAAAAAAATCAAGAGAAAAATAGTAAGAAATAGAAACAACATACACACACACACACACACACACACACACACACACACACACACACACACACACACACACACACACACACACACACATAGGGTATCACCACCAAGGCAAAAGACTATTCAATCTTCAAACATGAACAGGAAGAATGAAGACACTCCTCCTCCTCCTGCTCCTCCTCCTCCTCCTCCTCCTCCTCCTC
>JAXIVD010010734.1:0-2500 GCA_036785275.1 Cancer borealis
CCTTCCCGAGTGCTTGAGTTAGGTTGGTTCTGTCCTCACCCCTTCCAAGCACTCTACTACTCCCTCCCCCCTCCCTCCACCCTTTATATAGCGCCCACGCCAGCCGACTGTCGCCAGATGTCACCAGTAAAAATGTTTCTAGTTTTTATTATTCTTTTTTTTATATATATGTTTTTTAAGGGTTTAAAGGACGCAGAGATGAAAGATTATTTCTACACAAGCAAGAAAAGGTCATGGTGTGTGTGTGTGTGTGTGTGTGTGTGTGTGTGTGTGTGTGTGTGTGTGTGTGTGTGTGTGTGTGTGTGTGTGTGTTGAGGGAAAATATAAATTCTTTTATGGTGTATATAAAAAGAGTTTTATTGTTCAATGTTTTTTTTATTTATTTATTTGTATGTATGTGTGTGTGTGTGTGTGTGTGTGTGTGTGTGTGTGTGTGTGTGTGGTGTGTGTGTGTGTGTGTGTGTGTGTGTGTGTGTGTGTGTTGACCAGCCATTGAAGGGAACAATACAAATAATGATGATAAAAATATACATTACAGAAGTGAAAGAAAAAATGAAAGTGAACAATTGACTAATGAATGATAATGGTGTAAGAATTTTTTCAATATATTATACACATTTTTTTTATTTGTTTCTGTTGAATTATTTATCTGTCTTTTAATTAATTAATTTATTTATTTGATTTCTTTTTCTTTTATTTTTTTTATCTATTCGTATCATCATTATCATCATCATCATCATCATCATCATCATTCTTCGAGACACCAATACCAATAAAGTCAATAAAACACAAGAGCTACGAGAAGCTTTATTTATTTTTTTTTTTTCTTTAATCGTTTATCCACTACAAAAAAGGCAATAAATATATCCTATAATGTATTATATTTTCCCACTTCGTTATGTATATCCTTTCTTTTCTTGCATAAAAATGATCTTCTGTTTGACCCCTGTGTGTGTGTGTGTGTGTGTGTGTGTGTGTGTGTGTGTGTGTGTGTGTGTGTGTGTGTTGTGTGTGTGTGTGTGTGTGTCTTAGTCGATCTTTTTTTAGTAGAGACATTAGTGTTACCATTATTTCATTTTATTATTTTTTATTATTGTTATTATTACTATTATTATCATCATCATCATCATTAACTCACACACACACACACACACACATACACACACACACACACACACACACACACACACACACACACACACACACACACACACACACACACACACACACACACACACACACTGAGGCCATAATGTTATCTTTTTCACTATCAATTACATGCAAGTTTTTATCTGTTTCCCATTTTTTTTTATCATCATTTCAAACTCACTCGATCATCATAGTAATGGTAGTAGTAGTAGTAGTAGTAGTAGTAGTAGTAGTAGTAATAGTAGTAGTAGTAGTAGTAGTAGTAGTAGTAGTAGTAGTATAGTAGTAGTAGTAGTAGTAGTAGTAGTAGTAGTAGTAGTAGTAGTAATAGTAGTAGTAGTAGTAGTAGTAGTAGTAGTAGTAATAGTAGTCAGAAAAAAAGCCATTTCTTAATAATTACAATGAAAGACTAAATTTTTTCACAATCTCACTATTAAACTAACCATTACCACCACCATCACCACCACTATCACCATCACCACCATCACCATCATCACATTCACCACCACCACCACCACCACCACCACTATCACTATCACTAAACCAAAACTACACCTACATGAAAATTATCACAATCAGTTCATTTATCACGAAACTCTACTCATTATAAATAGTCCTTTCAATCCTTCTCCTCCTCCTCCTCCTCTTCCTCCTTCTCCTCCCCCTCCTTGTCTTTTTTAACCAATAATCAACAGAAACAGATACAATAAACACAAAATCCTCTTTAAACAGCATCTAATCCCATATGATTCTTCCGTTGTGGTGTTGGGTATCAATAACATAAACATACATACATACATACATAGGGCACTGCTTATTGGCTATTGACAAGCCTCGATATGTACATAATGTCTCCTGATAAAGGTTTGGATACTGTATATAAAGGTGTTAATTGAGTCTATGGAATAAGATTGGATTTTGTTAAGTATGAGTATGTTTTTAGTATTGGATTGAGGTGGTTATGTGAAGATAATAAAGGTCAGGTTGTTTTTAAAATAGGATTGGATCGTGTTAGAGTGTTTAGATCATGCTTTTTTTTTTTTATAAATATTGTTTTGTGGTACTGTGTTTAGTGGTGGAAGTTATAAGGGGATTGGAATGCATTAAGTGAATACCATCCTTATTCAGTCTTCTAATAAGGTGTTTATAGAATAGCATTGGATTGTTTTTATTATTATATAAGGGAATCTGATGCTTTTATATTACTTTTTTTTGTTCGTATTATTTTTTTTCTCTCGCTCTCACTTTTTCTTTTCTTTTTTCACAATTTCACGAGTATTTTATGGATGAAGAAAAATAACGAAAATAAAAAAATTAAATCGACTCGCTTAAATAAATAAATAAATAGATT
>JAXIVD010010734.1:5000-10000 GCA_036785275.1 Cancer borealis
TAGGGTGGGGGCATGTCACTGGTGCTGGGGTGGGCGTGCCCCGTGCGCGGCGGGGTCGTGTGGGCGTCACAGGTGGGTCATTTCGTCACGGGGGGGCGGGGAGCGGCGCGATGTCCCCAAACAGTCTGCCAGGGATGCGGCTCGTGAGCGTCGTCTGGGGGGCTGCGCGCCGTCTCCCGCCAGGCTGGAGTCCGATGCGGCGGGGTGCAGGGAGCGCGGCGCCAGCAGACTCTCGGTGCTCTTGGGCTTGGCGAACAGGCAGGTGTGGAGGGGCGGCGGATCCAGGCTCAGGCAGTCACACGAGAAGCAAGACCCGTCCAGCGGCGACACCAGGTTCTCAGAGGATCGGGGCGCTGGACGCACGCCCCCGCCGCCCACAGACACACCCACCGCTCCCACACCCACGCCCACTCCGGGCCCACCGCCCACCGCCACGTTCTCCTTGTCGTCGTCCCGCAGGCGGTGTGTGCTGTAAGATCGCACCTTGTCCCCGGCCCGCGCGGCGCCCCGCGGCGGGATGGTGTCGATAAAGCCATACCCGAAGCCATAGCCACCGATGCCCCGCGCCGACAGCAGGTTGTCCCAGGAGCGAGGCTTGCACCGCTGCCACTGCTGCTGCGCCACGCTCTGCAGGGAACCCGTGGGCGTGCGCAGGGCGGGCGACGGCGAACCGCACTCAGAGGACACCCTGGAGCGGCGCCCCGCCCCAGGAGAACACGTCAGCTGCAGGTACTGCTGCGGGGGCTGCTGCTGCAGCTGCTGTGACTGGTGCTGCTGCTGTTTGCGATGTCCATGGTGATGGTGGTGGTGGTGGTGGAGCGGCGAGGGTGACGGAGCGTGGGGCTGCGGGGTGGTGCATGGGGTGAGGGCGGCCCCCCAGTGATCCTGTGGGGGCTTGGCGAGGGTCTGGGAGGCACTACAGGGGCTGGCGGGGGGGATGCGGTACTGGAGGGGGGGAGGCAGCACCCTGGAGGAGGTGGCGGGCAAGGGGGAAGAGGTGGTGCTGGAGGCAGGAAGCTGCTGCCGGTGGTGGTGGCGGTGGTGGTGGTGCTGGTGGTGGTGGTGGAGGTGGTGGTGGTGGAGGTGTTGGTGGAGGTTCTGACGGCCAGACATCGTGTGGTGGGGGATGCGGTAACCTTGGGCCGTCCAGGCTGGGGAAGAAACCAGCAAGGCGGCATGAGGCGTCTGTTTGCAGGGCCCCGACCACCTGTCACGCGCGCCCGCACCCACGCCCGCACGCACGCACGCAACCACGCACGCACGCACACACGCCCGCGTCCGTCGCCCTCCTGCCGCCACCACCACACACACACTCACACACACACACACACACACACACACACACACACACACACACACACACACACACACACACACACTCACACTCACATACATACACACACACACAAACAACACACACACACACACACACACACACACACACACACACACACACACACACACACACACACACACACACACACACACCTTCCTTTTCACTGATACCTCTACATATATGATCTCTCTCTCTCTCTCTCTCTCTCTCTCTCTCTCTCTCTCTCTCTCTCTCTCTCTCTCTCTCTCTCTCTCTCTCTCATGCTAGGGAGGGGAGGGTGAGCGTAAGGCAAAGAGACATAACCTTAATCCATATATTTCATTGGGTCAACGAGGTCATGGGGTCATTATCCATAAGTGTTTCTCATTAGTTAAGACATGCAACCATTTCGTTCTCTTGTGTTCGTTGCTACTGACGAAGGAAGGAGAAGGAGCGTCCTCGGCTCGGCTGCGAGAGGGTGATGGGCGGGGCGGTGTGGGGCCGGGCGGGGCGAAGCGGGGCGGGGCGGGCGTTGGGTGAGGGCCGCTCTCAGCCGAAGGTTTTTTGAGGCTTACGTGTTCAAGAGTGAGTGACGCGACTTGAACATGTAACGTGTGTGAGACTCTGACTTTATAGTAAAATGTATTAAAAAAGCTTGGGTTGTGCGTTATAAATATTTACAGTGGAGGGAACAGTGACGAGGCTGAGTACCAAAAATAGTGGTTGAGTAATGAGTAAGTATTAAGTATTAAGTATTAAGTATTAAGTATTAAGTATTAAACAGTGATTGAGTAGTGAGTGAAGGAGCGCCACTGCCTGCTGGACAGTGGCTGACTGGCTGCCTGCCTGCCTGGCTGCTCCGTGGGGCATGCTGAGCTACGGCGGAGAGAACATGCTGAAAACAAACACATGCTACAGATAAGTGTGAAAACGTTCTCTACGACTAGGAGGTGTGGCGGCACGGGGCCAGGGGGGCCGTGGGGGCCGGGCAGGCCGCCGCTCAGGCCAGGTGGGTGCGGTAGGCGGAGAGAGAGGCGGCCAGCGCCCCCACGGTGCGGCTCACCTCCCCCGCTGGAAACCAATCGCTGCCAGACGATTCCTGGGGGGAGGAGGCCGCCCGCGGAGGCATGGCGGGCCAGGGAGGGGGAGGGAAGGGTAGGGCAGGAGGAGTTAACGGGCCCCTGTTGTCCCCCGGGGGGCGGGGCGCCTCCTCTCCGGGGCGAGCTCCCTGAGACTTCCTGCGTCGTGGTGGCAGGTTCCTGCGGGGCCGCGGTGCTGCGTCCAGGTCGACGGATGCCTCGTCGTCTGAGAGGACGCCATGGTCCTCGCGGGTCGCCAGGTACTGCCGCGGCCTCGGCGTCCCGTACACGGAGGACTCGCTCGACACCTCGGAAGGGATGCTGTCGTAGGCGGGCGTGCGGGGCTCGCCGGGCCGATCCTCCAGGGAGTTGTCCGACGACCAGCGCGCCTCCAACGAGTCTGACCTGAGGCGGGGCTCCTGCGGCGGCGGGGCGAACCGGTACACGTCAGCAACAGAGGCGGTGGTGTCGCGGGCGGCCGTGACCAGGGAGTCTGTACACAGTGAGCGGGAGCGAGCTGAGATTACCGTACGCCCAGAGTGATCCGAGGTGGCGCCGCTGCCACGCTCCTCGCTGCCCGCCCACGAAAACGAAGAGCTGGAGCGACTGCGGCGGGCGGGCTGTTGGGGCTGGTGGGGTGGTTGTGCCTGCTTGATGACCTGCGGCGGCAGGGGGGGCGGGGGTTCCGGTAACCTTGATTTGTGCTTGGCTTGAGCTTTAAAGGATCCCCTCCTGGCAGCTGCTGCCCATCCCCGCGCCTCCTCGGTCGCCGTGGAGGCGGCGATCCAGCTGGCGGTGAGGCTCTCTCGCCCCTCAGCCTCACGCTCACGACGCGTGCCGCTCCCACTCTTCCGGCGCATCTTCTCCGTTGAAGCACTGCTCCACTCCGGCCTCGCGGGCTGCGGCGGCCTCCGCCAGGCTGGTGTGGCCGTCACGTCCTCCGCCTTGCCGTGACTAACAGCCAGTCGGCTCAGCAGGAAGGGGTCTGCACAATCGCTGCCCTCCTTGGCGTGCATCCTGATGAGCTGGCGCGTCTTGGCGCCGTGGGTGCACGAGGTCTTGGAACACTCCCGGGCAGGCTGAGGCCCCGCCAGGGACTGTGTGGACAGCCGGAACGACTCTGAGCGGCTGATGGTCGGAGTCTTCTTGGGCGGACTCTCCCTCTTGTCTGGCGGCGGCTCACACAGGGAGTTGCAGGACCTGTGCTTGGCGGCCTTCGGAAGAGCGTCGCGGCCCGCAGGAGCCTCAGTGCGGGCCGGCTGTGAGAAGCTCCAGTGCCGCTCTCCCGAGGCTGGGCGGGGCCGGTGGGGCTCCGTGAAGGACCCGCCGCGCACGATGCCGGGCTCGGGGGGAGAGGTGACGGGCCGGCCGCCGGTGTAGGGCAGCGACAGGAACTGGCGCAGCTGTAGCTCGCTGGGCCGCACGTGGGATGACACCTCCTCAGGCTCGTCCTCCAGCCCGTACTCGATCTTACTGCGGCCGTCCTCGTGGGCCAAGAGGTTGGTGAGCTTGTCCTCGTCCAGCGAGGAGGACTTGACCCTTGGCGCCGAACTGGACTCCCGTTTCTTCTTGGCCCGCGCCGCCCGCCGGTGTGGTAGGCTGGAGGTGCAGAAGTTGAACACGGAGCGCCGCGTGGGCCGCTTGGGACTGTGGTCGTACACTTCCAGGCCGCACAGCCCCGTAGACTCTTTGGGTGAAGGTGGCGCGGGCGGCGCTGGCGGCGTGACGGGCTCCTTGCGTGGAGGGGCGCGCGTCCCGCTGCCCCTCAGTTCCCGGATGACGGAGTCGTAGGCGAGGCACTGGTCACCGGGCACACACGAGATGGAGTACGCCTTGCTGAGCCGGGCGGAGTTACACCTACGCAGGCTAACTTCATCACCGTCCGGCGTCCTGCTGCTGCGACTGCTCTGTTTCCCCGCCTGCTCCTTTCTCGCCCCGCTGCCTCGGCCCCCGCCCCCCGCCTGAGGCCGCCCCGGCACGCCGCCGTCCAGGGCGGGGACCTCCGAACAGTCGCGGGGATCCCTCAGCCTGGACAGCTCCGCCTCGTGCCACTTGTCCGCCTCGTCAGGGCCACGCCACGCCTCGGCACTCAGGGCACGCCGATGGCTGGGGAAGCCCCGCGCCTCATCCTTGTCCCCCGCCCGCCCAGGCACGCGGGCCCGCAGTTCCCGCTCACCCGGTGTGAGTGGACCCCGACGCTCCTGCCTGGGGGCGTGGCTGCCGCAGCACATGGGGTTGGTGCAGGCGGGCGGCGGCGGGGGTGGCGGCGTGTAGGGAAGGTCGACCCCTGCGGCGGGCAGGCTGCGGAGCTCATTGTTAGGGGCGTTGGTGTAAAGGCGGCGCGCGCCCCAGGGCACGCACATGCCGCCGGCGGGACTGCAGAGGAGAGGCAGGGCGTTGGGGTTGGCGTAGAGGCTAAAGTGGAAGTCAGCGGAGGGCAGCAGGGTGGTTGGGGGGGCAGTACGCTGGGGGGCGGGCTCGGGGCTCCGTGGCTCGCGCCGGGGCGGCAGGGTAGGGGGAGGCGGGGGCGTGGGTGCCCTGGTGCTTGGGCGGCGGCCTTGCTCCCTGCCTGCTTCCCCCGCCATGGCCCCGCCCCCGTCGTCCCT
>JAXIVD010010735.1:0-12750 GCA_036785275.1 Cancer borealis
CAACATCGGCCGTGGCACACCTCCAGGTCTTCAGGTCTTGACTTTTATGTGTTTATCTTTTCTCTTTGTGTTGTGCATTTACTGACGAGGCTGCATTAGACCACACACACCTTAGTCAATAATAATGATAAATGTATGAGTAGTAGTATTGGTGGTATGGACGCGTCAGTTATTCATTAATTAATTATTCAATAGTCAATGTGTGTGTGTGTGTGTGTGTGTGTGTGTGTGTGTGTGTGTGTGTGTGTGTGTGTGTGTGTGTGTGTGTGTGTGTGTATCTCTCTCTCTCTCTCTCTCTCTCTCTCTCTCTCTCTCTCTCTCTCTCTCTCTCTCTCTCTCTCTCTCTCTCTCTCTCTCTCTCTCTCTCTCTCTCTCTCTCTCTCTCTCTCTCTCTCTCTCTCTCTCTCTCTCTCTCTCTCTCTCTCTCTCTCTCTCTCTCTCTCTCTCTCTCTCTCTCTCTCTCTCTCTCTCTCTCTCTCTCTCTCTCTCTCTCTCTTTCTTTTCTCTCTCTCTCTCTCACACACACACACACACACACACACACACACACACACACACACACACACACACACACACACACACACACACACACACACACAGAGACACACATACACACACGGTTCATTTCCTCCAGTCAGTCCAGACACATAAAAGGTTCCTCTCGTTATATACACAAACACACGCCAGCCATTATTGTTTTGGTAAATGGCGAGAAGGAGAATGAACTGTTGAGGACTCTGACGGCAAGGAATTGTAAAAAGTCATCTGGTGTGAACGGGATTACAGCACGAGAACCCAATACAAACAAGGAAGGTGACTGTGGTGTGTGTGTGTGTGTGTGTGTGTGTGTGTGTGTGTGTGTGTGTGTGTGTGTGTGTGTGTGTGTGTGTGTGTGTGTGTGTGTGTGTGTGTGTGTGTGTGTGTGTGTGAGTGTGTGTGTGTGTGTGTGTGTGTGTGTGTGTGTGTGTGTGTGTGTGTGTTGTGTGTGTGTGTGTGTGTGTGTGTGTGTGTGTGTGTGTGTGTGTGTGTGTGTGTGTGTGTGTGTGTGTGTGAAGGTTGAGTTGTGTGTGGTGGCTGGCAGAGGGCAGAAGAAGCATCCATCTCCTTCGATTTCCTCCCCTCGGTTACCACATGAAAATTATAAGGAACCCAAGTCAACAAGTCCACGCGGTCAGCAGGCAAAGTGGAATCTTGAATTTATTAAAGCCGAATATTCCATTGCCATTGCCAGCAAATTGAAGCTGCGAATGAAAGGTTACGTACACTCGGCATAGTGATATAAACGCTTCGTATAGATTACCACTACGTCTTTGGTGCTTCCAGTTAGAGATTTCACCAACACCACCACTTTGAAACACTTAATCAAGGCCATGCATGTGATATCTAACATTTTACAGAGTATATTTTCTCTACCACTCTTTCATGAGGTATTTCCGCAAATCTGCAATTGTAATGAACTTTCTGTGCGAGCGAAGAATTCAGCCTTTTTTTCGGTCTGCATTGTGGAGTTCAGTGGAAAATCTCCACTCTCTCCTTTCTTGAGTCACGTAATTGGTCTCTTTGGATGATTATACCCTTTCTCCCCTCCGGTTCCATGACATTGAATATGGTTACAATAATACTGGTGGGAAGCCAATACTTAGCACCCTACCATTACTCTCCCTCCGCTTGTTTTGGTTGTGTTGGTTGGGTCAGTTAGTCATCGGCTTCGTGGTGGCGAGAATAATTCTTCTCTGAATAACATAAATCATCTCTTGCGGTTTAATTTCATTACGAAAGACTAGTTTTCCGTAATTCTGTACAAGTTTCGTCGTCTTTTATACCCTGACGAACCTCTTCATGAGTAATGGCTATATAAAAAAATAATAGAGTAAATTTGTGGTGAATTGCATATTTTACATAAAAAAAACTTTCATTACCATACGACTATTCATTCATCTTAACTCTGCTTAGTGAAGTAGAACACCACACAGGGAAGGATAATATACAGTTTTATGAGATACAGTATAAACTTAATACCTTATCGTTACGTCGCCTTAAAACGCCAAATCAATCAATATCTGTCCGCGCCAGTCCGAGCTGCACCTCACCTGCAGCTGAGCATCACACACACAGGAAGGGGGCGGCACAGTGGCTGGATTACCGTTCCTCTGCCATCAAGTCACGGTGAAGCTAAACTATTAGTAACATGTCGCTAATTGGTGTTTAAAGTTATCATGTTAGTGAGATTTTGGTGATGAAGAAACACAAGACGAAGGAGAAGTACTTTATTTATCGTAACTTTTCTGTCTATTCTCTTTAAAAAAAAAAGCAGTTGTTCGAAACGTTAGAGAAATAAAGTACATCTCCTTCGTCGTGTTTCTTCACCACCAAAATCCCGCTCACCTCTCTTTCTTTTCTCACATTGCCCTTTATCCTGACCGAGGGGGAGGAGATAGCATGTCTTGAAGGCGTACGGGAGTAAGAATAATTCATGTCCGCATCACCACTGGCTGGCCTGACTACCACCACGTGACATTAAACTCTGAAGGTCCACCGGCACTCAGCCTCATATCAGGCTAGTTGTGTGTTCGTGGAGCCTCACATCTTCCCACACACTGTTATTCTGATGATTGTCAACCATTGCCGTTGAAGATAGATAGATCAGCAAGTTTCGGTCAGATTTAGATAATTTTTTCTATACTCAGCCAGAAAATATTGAACCTAGCTAATAAACAACTCCGCCTGCCCTCCCCCCGCCACACCCACCTCCGGAAAGAAACCAACTGAAAGTCCATAAGGTTTGACGTTTTCCAGATGTTGTTAGAATTGTCTTATGGATTTATTCTTTAGGTTTAATTTCAACTTTATGTTTAGTGCCTCAAATATGGTGTGTTCAGAGTCTTACCCAGCAATCCTTCGTGCTTCAAGAGTCGAGGATAGGATAGGAATATTTTTAAAATTCTTTATTTTACATAATTTGATTTATTTCGTTTTTTGACCTCGTTTTTATATTTAATTCCGTTGGCCTATTACATGTATTTCGAAAAACTTCAATAAATACCCCATAACAACGTTTGAAAATAGTAAAAAAACGTGGAAACTTGTACTTCATACTTAATTTTTTTTTAAATGGAAATCCTCCCAAAAAAACTTGATATCATTGGGAAGGAGTCAAATAATATGAAAAAAATTGACATATACTTAACATTTGAATTGGATAGTTTCATACATTTATAAATCATCTTAGATATTGAATTGATTCATTTCCATTAATTAAATAAGGCTCGCGTGGCTACTAATACGAGAATGAATGATTTGATAAGTAAGAGTGAATGGGAGACTGAAAGCCGTCAAGGAAAGAAAATGTTACAAGTCAAGGCGGAAATTGGAAGAAGGGTAACAATATTTAATCAATCCTACTGGTGTAGCGGAGCGAACCATGCGTTATGTCAGGCGTCTTGCTGCCCTGCACTAACCTGACCGACCGTTGAAAGTGTAGCACAGAAACTTGAACTCATGTCAGACTTGTTTTCGTAAGAGTCACCTGAGCTGCACCTTGCCACGTTCAGGCTTCCTTGTTGTCATGGAAACATTCAAGTGTAGTGACGATCATTTTACTTGGAACAGAGAAGGAAAAAAGAGTAGGAACAGACATGGAAATATATTCATGGAAATAAATATATAATCTGACGGACAGAACGCATCGTAAAAGTAACATAATTGAGAGAACAGTCGTGGCAACACTACTTCCTTAGCCTTATTATGCTTCCTTTTTCATTACTTATTAATTTATTGATTATTTCTATTTATACCACAACACACCTTTATAAGTATTTTGTTTTTCATGATGCATATATTTGACCACAGTCTTAGTTATCTATTTTGAGCATGATTCTTGTACGTTAAAACTCTAATTAAACTGTTCATTCATTAATACAATTTTTTTACCATTAATAACTACTAAATGTATAAGCCAAGAAATCTGGTCAGCGAAAAAAAGTGATAAAATTGTATGCTTATTTTCCTAACACTGACTAGTAACTTCTCTTTCTTCATTTTCAAACCACAAATTCAAACCACAAAATCAAATCATATAATATAAATGATTTTCTAAAGGAGCGTCGAGTCAGTCATATTGGCAGAGATTTATGATTATTGCTAAGCTTCCTCTTAATCCTTGTTTCAGATCTAATTTTCAGAGAACAATCGGATGAGAGGAAGGTAAGCGTATAACCTCAGCAGCATCCATCACCAATACTATTATACCTCAGTGACCTTGACATCGCCCGCCAGTATCGTGTTGGAGAAACATTGTGATCACCTGTTGGCTTGTTGTTATGTCCATTTGTCTTGTTTATCTACTTTGACATCGCGTACCTTGGCTTCTCGTTGAAGGGTGACTACTGGCAGACAACAACTCAGCTCGTTCCTCCTTGATGCATGGTTTTGCTGCCTCGTTTTTGTAGTGAAGGGTGACAAGGGAAGAAATTGATTAAAGATAAAGAAATTTGTTTTGTACTGTTAAAATTTTTGGGGACGCCCTGTACTGACCATACAACAATAATAACAATAAATTATTTTCAATATTCAGGCAACCGTTAACCTCCATATACGTACATACTATATGTTGAGGCGCACCGAATGGATAGGTGGGAATGTTTTGTTTACCATTACAATACAACCATTATCTTGTCCATTGTCTATGTAGGTTAATAGAGACAATGTTTGGTTAACCTGATCTTTCCATTGCATAACTCATCACGTATGTTTACTGAACTCATACTTTTGTTCCAACAGGAGATGCGGGACTCGGGCTGAGATGCGGCGATGCCGGTGGTGGCGGTGGCTGGTGTGCGCCAGCGGCTGGGTGGCACTTGTCTACGTCTTCTTCCTCGCTTTCGTCACGCTGATCTCCCTCAACAACCCCACCCTGACGCGCCCGTACAGCCCCCCAGCCGAAGTTGTAGGGGTGCGTGCCTGCCTGCCTGTCTGTGTGTCTGTCTGTGTGTCTGTCTGCGTGCCTTTTGTGTGTGCCTGTGTGTGTGTTTGTGCGTGTGTCTGTGTTTACGTAGTTGTATTTCTGGTGAGATCGGACGTTATGTACAGTGTAATGTAATGTGGCATTGTGGAGGCGTAGGGATGGGGTGGTGCGGTTGTGTGGTTATGGTGCCTGGTTGTGGTGGGACTTTGGTTATAGTGATGTTGTTAATAATGATGTGATGGTTTTGTAGTAGTGGAGACGATGCGATGTTGTGAGTAAAGGGAGGAATGGGTCACCGAATAAGTGTATTTTTGAAGAGGATTGAAGTCCTTTATTAATCTTTGGTCAATATCTCGAGTGATGGGTTCCATTAGGGGGAAGGGAGAGAGGGGATGGATAAGAGGTTGAAAAGAATGGATGATTAGTCTGCAACAGCGGTATTAGAAGCAAGGGACAGAGAAGAAGACAAGAATAGTGAAGTAGACCTTGTCAGTCTGCTGAAATATATAGAGATGCAGAGTCCAAGAGAATTTTCCAATTGATCGAGCCTGTCACACCGAGTAAAATCTGGGAAATAGTTCAAAAGCCAACGTCAGGATCATAGTCTGAGCCGTCAGTTCAATGTGGTGTGCAGCCCTCGCGGTTAGATGCGTGTTGCAAGGATAAAAGAAAAAAAGTTTGATAACATGCTTTTGTCTCTTACTTACTGGCCGGGAGTGATCGACAAAAATGTACTGCTAGGAGCTCCCGTGACGTTAAATATAGAAATTGCGTTGGTGCTCTGATAGGTTGAGAATGGAATTAATGGTTTGCTGCGTGCCCGTTCGAAAATAGGAAGGGTGTGGACATTTATGGCTGGCAGTGAAAGACTTGATGAAAGGAAGTGTTCATCAAAAGGACACAATACGGACTGCCTAGAAGACATTATGCCGGAAACCAACTAGGTCGAGGCAACAATGCTGCATTTGTATAAAAAAAAAAAAAGGGTGGAAGTGAAGTATGACTGAAAGGCAATCATTGCAACTGGATGGAGTCGAGAATCCAGGGATTGTTTGGAGTTGTCAAGTTATGGGGAAGGATGCAAGAACAGAAGCTAAGTTATCAGTTGCCACCAGACACTCGTTCAATAGTGCCATGGAGCGTATTGTAGTATGTACATATGTATATTTTTTTGTATGGAAGTCGCCAAAAACTACAAAAAAAAGGTGGCTTGATAAACTGCCGCTCTCTATATAGTGTAGAGTATAAGAATTTCAAAAGGAAAGGCCAATTTAGGTTCAAAGATTTCATGATAATCGTTTTAAAAGAGTTCAAGTCATAGGAAGGTGAACAAACCTAAAAGTCGAAGTGTTCCAGAGCTTACCAGTAACAGTGAAGTAAGAGTGGAGATCCTGGTTAACTTTTGCATAAGTAAGATGGACAGAAAAGATATAATGATGAGTAAGTCTTGTGCAGCGTGGCCACGGGAGAGAGGGGAGGCCTACAGCTAGCAAGTTCATAGGAGACGTAACTATGAAATTAACTGAAGACAACTTGAGAAGCAATATTGCGGCGGGGTTTGATTCAGCGCTTTGAGAGACAATGAGACCATCTAAGACTTATGACTTTTCGGCAAAGTTTATCGATCTAATGGTTGTCTTTACCACATGATTGAATGGTGTGAAGTTGTGTGTGTAGCATTTACTTATTAATGCATGAATAATGTAGAATTGAATCCATGTTGCACCATCTTTCTCTACGAGCATGGGATATGGACGTCTAGACACCTGAATCCATGTCACTGAGGAACGTTTGAACATGTATTTTGGTGTTACAGATGATGCTGTAATGGAAGATATTGAGCAAGGTTTATGCAAATAATTATTTAGACTAAGTGATAACTCTTGAAGTAATTTATGGACTTCATTAGATCTTGAAGACTTCCGGACTTTCGGCATTAATGTTCTCTGTGTTTTCCTATGGTTTTGAGACGAACAAACACGTAACACTTTCTTATAAAAGCGAACAGGCGCATTCACTAACAAGTGCCTTCATAACATCATGTGGTGCCACTAGTTAAATTGAATATCTATTGCTTCACTCTAATCCTTGCTCTACTACTCCGACTGTGTGGGCGTGTGGCACACTTGCTGGAACTCATTCCCTATCAAATTGTTTACATATTCATATATTTATATTTTCATTCATTCATTCATGTATTAATTAATTGATTCCTTCATTGTTGTTTGTACAATCCATGTTTAACGTGCAGGGTCGGGGCACGTGGAGCTGGGCTTCACGCAGGCTGGGGCGTGGAGCGAGGCTTCCATGGTGTCAACCTCTGAAGTGGAGGGATCCTCCAGGACCTATTACTGCCCTGGTGTCCTTCCCAGGCTCAGGGAACACGTGGATCAGATACCTCCTGCAACAGGTGAGTCTATAGCTCATTGTAAGTAAGGACATAAAAGGTAGGATGGGATGGTCTTGTGGAGGTGGTGGTGCCTTAACTATATAACAATAGGTCATGTGGTGGGTATGGCAATAAACAGAATAATTATGACCGAACTTCCTCGAGGACCAGTGTGTTGGGCGACAAATGTTGCATTGTAGGAATAGTTGTGCAAACAAAGATAATACGTTTACTTCTATAATGTTTTCATATATGATCATATAAACCGTTAATTATCCGCTTTCGAGGCTCACTTTGTAGCTGATAACAGAAGCTGTCAGAAACAGAACTATTTATCTGGTGCATGACGGACTAATACAACTAACACAACGCCCCGCCCCCTTGCCTCAGAGCCCCTCCTCCCCTCACCTGTGACTCTGCAACACGTTTCCTTGCCTCACTCACCCCACTGTGTATCAAACTATTAGGATGGATATTTTTTTGTTAGGTATCATGACATTTTTACGTCTTTGTAGCAGTACAAGTTATTCAAAAAATTCTAGTCTTTATTTACTTCCATCACATGAACATTAAGCAATTTTTACATTAATTATTTACATTTACATTACATATTGCTGTTAAAATACAAATGCTTGGCCAAATATGAAAAAAATAATGTAAAACAACGTACAAATCTTTCACCGAGCACCATCAAAAGGCATTATTTATTTAACGTTTTTTTTCAGCTTCATCTAGCTTAACAATACCAAATTTTCGATTATTGTTTTAGTCTGAGTAATGTCTTGATGTGATGACGCTGCTCTCCCCGCAGGTGACGGGCTACTACTCTGGGAGCGTGTACAAGGACTACGCCCTCATGAAGAACGGTTTTCCTGCGGAGTCTGTTTCCAACGGGTCGGTGGTGGTAGTGAAGACCCACGAATGGGGACCAGAGGTTGGTAGTCCTCATGGGAAGTCCAGACTCTTCTTTGCAGGGTGAGCCAGAAAACAGGGAAAAAGATGAATGGAAGTCCTGCCACACACATACATTCTGGTTGTCGGGAGGTGATGTCTCTGTGGTCGCTAAGATCAATGATGAAAAGCTAAGGACATTGTCATGCCCGGAAGTGTTTGACCATTTTCTTTGTTTACTGCTGAGTGTTTCAAAATCACCTGTATGTTAGCTACTTATACTAATCTTTATCGTCACCCCAATGAAGTAGAGCATCGAACTAACGTGACTCCTGTTCATCACTGTTGTAGAACATTTTCAGTGGATACCTTCGTTTTACACAGCAGGTTCTCCGCTCCCTGTTCTTCCTTGGTAATTCTATATCATAATATATCCACGCCAACATTTCTTTATATTAATGTATTTACTAATCTTTATTTTTTTCATGATCAAGAAACTGGTTAATTAAGGGATGCAAAAAAAAACTATTGAAAAATCTATTAAAAAAAAAGACAATAAAATATGTAGCTAGTGGAAGAGTTTCAAAAGGGAAGAAAATTTTGTTACAGAGTTGTCTCGATATTCTTCTCTTAAAAGGTTGGAGTCATAGGAAGAAGGCAAAGCAGAATGAAACAGCTTTCCAGAATTTAATAATGAAAAGTGATGACATAATGAAAAATGCTGGTTGTGTTTGGAGACCTTGGCACTGATCTGGATGGAAAAAGTCGCCAGAGTTACATGGACTTTGCTGTAAAAAAACAAAAACATAAATTTATTAGTCAGGTCAGATTTGTTCTCGGTGTGAGGGAAGCCATTTTCACTTACTTTCCATTCCTTCTATAAATCGATGTAAGATTCAGGGTTTTAGATATCAATTCCTTGTAAGTAGAGACAGAAAAATCTCTTATCAGTTAAGCTTCATCGCTCTTAATTAATGAACTGATAGCAACTCTTTTTCAGTGTCTTTCTTCCTTCCATCCTTCTCCTCTAGCCAATGTTTCGGCCTCAAAATTGTGCGCAGTGTGAATGTATGTACTGTCGCATGTAGTGCAATGATTCCAGGTCAGGCAACATCTGTCATCTCCTTTTTCATGGAATCTTTCATTGGCTGGAGCTGCTAGTGACCAACCTTTTAGAATCTCCCCACCTCTGTCCTCCTCCCCATCCCTGTCCCCCTCCTCATTCCTTCTTGATTGCCTTCCATCCCCACCCCTCTCAACCTTTGCCTCTCCTTCTCTTCCTTACCGTTTAAACCTCCTTCTCTCCCCTTCTCCATTCCTCCCACCTGGTTCGCCTCTTAATGATGTGACTTGTTATGTTGTGCCCGAAATATGAACCATGATTGAAAATGATTTGTTGTCCTGAGACTTGTTATTCACTTTGTTGTTTTTGCCAGTCAAAATTTTTGTGTAGTAGTGGCTGCAGGATGGTACTGAAGGAGTATAGTGATTATCAACGTCATGGTGTTGTTGTGACTGCGAAGGACTGAACAGTTTCCTTCCTGGTATGTGTCAATAAGCCACACACTAGGCACAGTTGTCTCCCTACCCCCTGTCCTACCCATCCCCCTTTCATTTTGAGCATCTACATCCTGTGCTTCTAAAAAAAAAAAAAAAAAAAGGGAACAAGGGAGTTTGTTTTAATTTCTTTCATCTTTCTTATTTTATTTTTATTTTTATTTGCTTATCTTAACTCTCACATAAACACTTTCGATCGAGTATAAGACAGTTTCCTTTACTGTTCACTCTTTCCTCCGCTCATTTGTCATCTTCATAACAGCTTGGTCTGCTCTGCTATATGGAACAAAGTGAAGGAAGCTAAAGTCTATTCGTTCCATTAAACTCGCCTCATAATGACTCCTTTCAGTCTCCCTTTCACACTGCGTTTTTCTTTCCCACTTTTTTGTTGCTGTCCATTTCCTCCGCAGATACTATTCATATCAAACAAAACACTGTTGTCTCTTTCTTCCCTCCTCCCTTCCCCCCCACACACTTTCCTCACCTTCCTGTCGTGCGTCACACTATAAAATTTCTTCACATTTTCTCCCGTCTCTTGTGTCAATCTCCTTAATTTAATCAGTACCTTCAAACTTTACTCTTTATTACAAGATAAAACATCACATAAACTGGCAACTTTTTTTTGTCTTCCCCCATCGTCTTTTTTCCTATCTTTTACTCTTATTAAGGGATCTTTTATAAACGTCTTCAAAACAAAATGATATCCTTACCTTTCAAACTTTTCCTTAATGAAGCGGCATTAACACTTTTACAAAGGTTGTTTTTCACTTGTTGCCCCAGTTTTCTTTTGTTTTCTTTTTTATTATTCTTTTACCTCCTCCCTCCCTCCCTCCCTCCCTTCATCCCACGCGGCTCTTTGTTTCTTGACTTCATTTTATCTATCGCGGGATTCACAACAGACAGCGTTTTTGATTGATCTGATCCATGCAACTATTTTTCACGAACTATAACTCAGACTTGTGAAGAGAGGAAACAGACTATGTACTGTAAAAAAAAAAAAAAAAATTTGTTCTGGAATATAAATTGAAAACCTCTAAGAGCTGAATGCATTAGTTTTTTTTTTTTATTTCTCTCTCTCTCGCTTCTCTCTCTCACTCCTCTCCATCTCTCCTCTCCTCTCTCCTATCTCTCTCTCTCTCTCTCACTCTCTCTCTTCTCTCCTCTCGCTCTCTCTCTCTCTCTCTCTCTCTCTCTCTCTCTTTCTCTCTATTCTCTCTACTCCTATCTCTCTCTCTCACTCTCTCTCTCTCTCTCTCTCTCTCTCTCTCTCTCTCTCTCTCTCTCTCTCACTCTTCTCTTCTCATCCTCTCTCCTCTCATCTCTCTCTTCTCTCTCTCTCTCTCTCTCTCTCTCTCTCTCTCTCTCTCTCTCTCTTTCTCTCTCTCTCTCTCTCTCCTCTTCATCTCCTCTCTCGTCATCTCTCTCTCTCTCTCTCTCTTCTCTCTCTCTCTCTCTCTCTCTCTCTCTCTTCTGACAACGAAATAGAGGTTTATATTAGCCTATAATTATGATAGTGTTATTGTACCCCTCTTTTGGAATGTACTTCTAATAGCTCGCATCATTATTTTCATCATTCTAATAAAAAAAAAAAGGTACCTAAATCATTTCATATAGAGAGGAGTAGAGTGATTCGTTGTAATGATGAAAGAAAGATACCACTACATCAACCCAGCCAAAGGAGTGAGAAGAGTTATAAAAATAATAATGTGTAATTTATATAAATCTGTTTGACGCACTTGATAGTATTTTGATATAGGTTGATTTACTCTTGATGTGTTACTTAGTATTATAGAAGGTCCGGAACTAAGATTAAGTTTAATTTTTTATATAGGTCTGATAAGTGTCGTTTGTGTTAATTCATTTATTGTAATTAAATTATATCATGTTTGTGCGTAATTACATCCTAGAAAGAACAATGTTATTTATTCATTTGTTTATTTTTATTTATCTAATTTTTTTTCGAGAACGTCAACAGTTGGGGAAGGAAATTATTAGGCGGGAAACGTAAGTATCAAATAACGATATTTTACTTTGTAAGGGTTCCCAAAATGAGTGGAACAAACACACGCACTCACTAACTATTTGGAAGTGTGCAAGCTCGATAGATTAATATGTTTTACGAGCTGGTTAGATAGATTTATTGATGATATGTGGAATAAGAGTTTTGTGTAGTACTATGTGTGTGTGTGTGTGTAGTGTGTGGTGTGTGTGTGTGTGTGTGTGTGTGTGTGTGTGTGTGTGAGTGCTGTGTGTGTGTATAAATCACCTAAGTCTCCTTGTTCTCCACAGATGCGTGCAAAGGTTTCATCGCGGGCCATCTTAGTGATACGAGAACCCTTACTTGGCCATCCCAGGCTGAGTTTACCGACAGAGCGGGCGGCCAATCGGGCATGCACAGCAGACAAGTACACAAGGATGGAGGGAGACGCCTGTGAGTAAGGCCGAGGAGGCTTTAAACTTGCAAAATGAATACACATACCACCACTTTACACTCCTTAAGTATAATGGATTATGTGGGATGGAAAGAGTTAAACAGTTCATCATAGGTTTTGTATTGTGTTGTCATCTCTTCCATCTCGTTCTCTGTCTGTCTTGTTATCTTAATACCATCACTGGATGATATTTTTTTTCTATTTTAATTGCCTATCTATTATCTGCTTAGCGCATAATGTGTCCTGTCCATGTCAATTTTTTTTTTTAAATTGAGGTCAAGATGTCTTCAAACTTTGGTGCTGCTCCTTAATCAATGATCGTTCTCTTCCTTTCTATAAATGTTATGCCAAAATGTTATTGCTTCCATTTCCCTATGGGCACTCTGCACTGCATTTATTTCCAAGATTTCGTAAGACTCAGGTTATTATATCAATATTGTTAGAACTAGTGAAAAACACTGGATTATATACCTTTCTCTTTAGTGATGGTGGGAGACTTACTTTTCATAAACTTGATA
>JAXIVD010010736.1:5000-12747 GCA_036785275.1 Cancer borealis
GGCTTTCTCCTTGCCTCCGCGTAGTTCGTAACAGTAATTACTCCACCTGGCCTGAACGCACTAATGAAGCAGCCTGAAATACGTCCTCACATTAATGTTTGATCTATGCTTTAATATCGAAGAGTAAATATGAGGAGTGCAAGGCTTAGGGATATGAATGACAAGTTCGAAAGAAGTTATAATAGTGGACAAGAAGCACAATGTTTTTTTGTTTTGTTTTATTATCTATGCAATATCACATTATTGAGCGCGGAGAAAGTTGCAGCATGGTTGGTTGGTATCTTGGGCTGTAGCAGTAAACCCCTCTCTCCCTCCCATCCACCGCCCTCCCTCCATCCTCGGCCAGTCCTCTCTCTACCCTCTCCCTCCCCTCCTGATGCAGGCTAACACCCTTCCTCTCCCTGACGCTGCCATTGCCATTTTCCACCCACACGTTTCTCTTTCCCGTAACTCCTTTCGTCCCTCATGTTTCCATTCTCATAAGCTTACTCTTTCGTTTTGTTCATCTGCAAGTGATTTATCCATACAGTGCTTACCTAGCCTGGCTTGGCCCTTGTTATTGAGAGGCGGGCGGAAGCTGTGTGTGTGTCTGGCAACCTGGCCCACGAGATCCAAGGTTTAGGAACCCTATTTTTGCCTTCCTGTGTAATTGGAAGCAGTGACACAGACCCCACGTTGGTTTGTCTCAGTCAGGCCTGCTTTGCTTAACAACTGAAGGGCTGACTAACTGGAAGGAGGATGTGGGAGGGAGGAGAGGGAGAGAGCCTCGTATGGCAGCTGCGACCTTCATGTCGTCCTCCTCTAGGATCACTCGAGGGTCATTGAAAGTCGGAAACTTTGTCCTCCATTTAGATGTTTTATACTGCTGGACTCTTGTGGTCAATGTGATATAACAATCAAAGTAAGGAAGTTATCAATACCATTAATTTTTTTTAAATTATTATCCATATTACATTTAAAGTAGTATTTAGCATGCCTTATAACACTACAGATTAACGGTACATAAGAGCAAGATAGACATTTCACCTTTGCATAGCTCTATATATAGTGTATTGAGAGTTAACGGCCTCAAGAGTAGTCATTGAGGCTTCTATTTTTGTAATGATAAATGAGGAATAGTGTGCATGTCCCTTGGTGCTTAGGGAAGGACGCCCAGCCAAGCCAGTCATGCTGAGATGATGCACCGATTTTGGCGAGATAGTTTTTGGTCATGGTGTGACGCGACATGTTGATCTTGGCTATAATGATGATTAGTTTGGAAGATATGAGTTGGCGATACATACCTGTTGCCTAATTTCAAACCTCAGGGAATCATATCGATATACAATTACTTATTTACTAAAATAGTATTCTGTAGAAAGGATTGATCTGATTACCTTGGCGGGTTGGAATGTATTATAATTATGAAATATACTTATGAGGCTTGCACAGCAATAGGAATACTAAAAGTCCTCCAGAAAGTTAATAGATGTGTGTGTGTGTGTGTGTGTGTGTGTGTGCGTGTGTGCGCGCGCGCGCCACAGTTACTACTAAATACTAATTATTATTGTTTTTAATATTAGTATTATTGTTATTGCTATAAATGGAGTGAATACTCCCTTTCGCTAATGGAATAACAGAATTTCGGTATGAAACCTTGTAATCTGTATTGTCTGAGAGAGAGAGAGAGAGAGAGAGAGAGAGAGAGAGAGAGAGAGAGAGAGAGAGAGAGAGAGAGAGATTACCGCAATACATCAAATGGAAAACCACTCCCATATATTTATAACGTCACGGAAAGTGAGTCTTGGATGGGGCGTTGTTCTGAGATCTCTTCTTAATATTAAGTTTAAAGGCTGAGGTGAGGCGAGGTGAGGGTGTGGCGATGCATTACTGGCGTGTTGCAGGGATGTGTTCGTGCTAATGGGATCGAGGAACGGCGGGTGACTGGCGGTGTTGCCAAACGGAGGACACCAAATAATGTCACGCCTGCTTCTGATACCCACAAAACCCGCCAGATGCCTTTGTTTGCATGGTATCACTACTGTCTTTGTTCACAGGGTATTCCGTTTTGGTGTATAGTCGATACTGCTGCCCGTGGTGTGCTAGCCTCCTATATCTGCCTATTTGTGTTAGGGAGGAAGGGAGAGGAAGGAAGGACGGGGTGAGTGGCCCAAGGCTTCTTGCTTGGTCACTACAGTTCTTCCATCTCCTGTTTCTCCTCACAAGTAGCATTATGTAAATTTTTTAACGTTTTGGTCAGTCAGATGGCCAGGTACGAAATTTGCAAAAGATCATATTGTGCTACACCCACGAGACCGGCCTTACCGATGCTACTAACTATATAAATGGCATTACTTCGTCAGGTGGAGCATGTCGTCAGGCAAACGGTTGGGTGTGGAGGTGCGGGAACATCGGATGGGGACGGTGTGGGGTCAGATTGGTGTAGAGACCAATATTTAGATGTGGTTACTGTCCCTGGTGCAGTTACCCAGCCGTTTGTGGAGGGGAAGGGAGAGAAAGGGATGCTGGTGTATAGGCTGACGTTCTCTCTGCTTGGTTCCCCTCCCTTCCCCCCGCCACCCGTCTCTCTCTCTCTCTCTCTCTCTCTCTCTCTCTCTCTCTCTCTCTCTCTCTCTCTCTCTCTCTCTCTCTCTCTCTCTCTCTCTCTCTCTCTCTCTCTCTTGCTCTCTTGCTCTCTCTTGCTCTTGCTCTTGCTCTTTCTTAAGGTGCATGGCGTATATATGTGCTGTGTCCAATAATACAGTTCAATGTGTATTTGTTGCGTTGCCAAAGTGAGTGAAAGAGGGAAGGAGGAACCGACCGGGTGGAGGGGGACCACGTGACGGTGTTGCCATATAATGAGTTTTTTTTCTTCTCAAGCGTAATACGTATAAATACCACTATGTATTTTAGAAGTTTTACTTTTTTTATTAGTGTGTGTGTATGTTTTCACTCTTTTCACAAAACACTAAATGAAAAGCCAAACTTACTTAACTAAACAGAAAACTTCGCAAGAGATAAAGTAAAACTGTTGAGTTCATACGGATGAAGGGAAGTGAAGAATAATAAGCTGAATCAGTTTTGTTATTGGCATTATTATTATTACTATTATTATCATCATTATAATTACTATTATTATTATTATTATTATTTATTTTGTTGTCGATGTTCTTGTTGAAGGTACGATAAAAAAATTTTGAAGATGGATTTGGTGTAGGTGAGGTGAAAGAGGGGAGGGGAGGAGAGGAGAGTCTGGGATCGATAAGATGGCAGCTCGACGCCTTGCCAAGTTATTGATGATGCTATGTCTTGAGCTTGATACAATGCCCTTTCCTCACATCCTTCCCACTGTGACCTGTGACAACCTAGAAAACTTGCTAATTGAGGCGAATGAAGTGGTTTGGTTAAATATTTACTCTTAATCATATACTCATGTATTTGAATTGTCATATTTCATCACGGTAACCATACATATCATAGCTGGAATTGCTGCTCGTTGTTACTAACTGAAGGGAGATGAGTTTTATCAGTTAAAAAAAAAAAAAAAGGACGTAGTTAGGCACAACGATGGGCTGAATAAGATCCACAGAGTGTAGTTCTATTGATTTTTTTCAGGTCCAATATCTAGCCTGCACATGTTTTAGCTCTGCCACGGGGAGGACGAAACGCTCCTGCGAGAACATAAGAGTAGCATTTGTGTGCAGTGACGAGGCTTACATTTTATTAATTAATCAAAACCCAAACAATATCGATCGCAAAATGTTATGTGGGTCCTTGCTATAGCTACCCTATGGAGGTTATTATTAGACGAGTGAAACGTCGCACACCACGTTGTCCTTGGTCTTGTTCTTTATTGAAACCTTGGTGCTGCTTTCTTTGTTTGGAATATATATCACTTAATATGAGTTTGTTTTCAGACCCTTGAACAACATCTGATTCAAAAGAAATTTTTTTTTTGCAATGCCTCAATACAAGAGAAAATTAAGGGCAATTCCCGGCGCTACATGCTCTTTTTCAATACACACCAATGCATTTGCTGACCATAATTTCGATTCTCTAGTGCGGTAATGAACAAGTCAGATGTGACCCAAATTTGATTGGATGGTTCCACACTGTACCGCGCTCATCACAGAGGGGAAAGCCAGATAATGGCAGAACGCAGCATTAGCGAGGAGGAGGAGGAGGAGGAGGGAGGCGGGAGGCGGTAGCGCGCAGTGGGGGAGCGATCTCTCTTGTCACAAGACGAGCTGCAGCCGATGCCCCAAATGAAAATTAATTAAACGCGGCGCTTTGCACGATGAGACGGATGACATAAACGGCGAAGTGACCAATTGGTAGGACGAGGCTGCCAGCCCGCGAAAAAGAAAGAAAGAACATCAGCACAGAGAACAGAGAGAGGTAGGCGAGAATCGGAGCGAGTCAGGTACAACAAAAACGCTTCGATGTCGTAATAGAATAAATATAGCATGAATGTTTCAAGCGATACGCTGCGTGTGTGTGTGTGTGTGTGTGTGTGTGTGTGTGTGTGTGTGTGTGTTGCAGGGAGAGTATTCGTCGACCTTGTGGGCCAAAGCAGCAGGACAAGGCAAGCGTGTGCAGGCAGGAGCCAGGCGAGGTGTTGGGGTACGCTGGTGTGCGCCTGGAGGAAGGAGAGGAGGAAAAGGACTGGTCTCCCTCATTATTATTATCATTACTATTATTATTATTAAAGTTGTAATTATTATTATTGTTGTTGTTGTGTGCTTAATTATACTTGCATTATTTGCCTTATCATTTATTAATTATTTAGACATTTTACCAATTTGCTTATTTACATTACGAACATATTTTCAGTTTCTGTTTCTTTTTTATTGTCCTTTGTTGTGAAGCGACGGATCTCGAAAAACTACACACACACACACACACACACACACACACACACACACACACACACACACACACACACACACACACACACACACACACACACACACACACAGAGAAGGACCTAAATCTGCGTGGTGCCGAACACACCTTGACTGTATTAAGCGCCACCAGCTGCAAAGAGTATGATATTGGGATGGCCTCACAACAATGCTCCTCCTGTGTGTGTGTGTGTGTGTGTGTGTGTGTGTGTGTGTGTGCGTTCGTTCGTTCGTTCGTTCGTTCATATTTTAACTTCAGTAACGGATAAGTAATGTTAGTGAACGTATTGTAGCCACTGGGATGTAAGACTGAATGGTATTCTGCAAGTTTCAGTCTTATACATACCTTTCCTCTTGGCTTCACGTGATGGCGGCGAGCGGCTTCACCTCCCTCCTACTCCTCTTCTCTCCTCCCCTCAGTCCTCACCCCCGCCTGCCCTTCCTCTGGTCCCGGAACCATGGCGGGATGCTGCCTGCTTGGTGTTGAGTTTAAGTTTTCATCCTCAGATTAATTAAGCTCAGACTTTAGGCTTAGTAGATTTACTTTATGTTAAGTCTTCAGACTGGTTTGTGTTAGCTTCATAGGCGACTCTAGAAGTGACCTGTAAGAATGATTTACTCCTGCATCAATCCCAAACCATAAGGTGTACACAAGTCTTCAGAAACTTTTCAACCTGTATCAAGTGCTTAGCTTATCAAATAGAGAACATAACTAAGATTCTACATAATACACTGTAAGAGCATCATCGTCAGCGTTAGGAACTCTGCGGTGTGTCCTTGGTAGCCGTTATAGTAATGCTCACCTTCGGAAGGAAAGTGTTTGAAAAATAATAACTTAACAAGAAACATATAAGTGCTGATAATAGCGACCGTGAAGTCTCCCCCCCACCCCTTCCCTACGTGTCACCGTCCCTTACCCCTCCCCTCTGCAGTTGAGGTTGCAGGGTAGGGTGAGTTATGAAGTAAGGCCGCTGGAACACTGGGTTAGGGGAGGGAGGGGAGATATGGGGAAGGGCCAGCGTTCAAACGACAACCTCCACCGCAGACCGACGCGAGTTTGTAGGAGTGATTCTCAGCACACCTCTACCCCTTGCTCGTTTGTCGCTGATAATGGATTGAAGAGAGAGGCGGATTGTTATATAGACTTTAAATCAATTATGTATTTTTTTGGAGCCAACAATATACACATACCTTACACCACCCTGGAAAAAATATATTTTGTATGATGGCGTTTGTTTAGTCGACGGGAAAGTACGTGAAATCGTCTGAAGGAAGTAGAGTACAGATACATACGAGTAATACAATGGAGCTTGGTGAAGGGACAAGGGGCATGAGGGCAGTGGTATGCGTGTCACCAGGAGACATCGCTCATCTGGCAGGCTGGCTTCCCTCAGCGGAGTTGCCAAAGACACTTAATTTCCTTTTGTTTGCTGAAATTAATATAACTCGGACGCCCCCCCCTAACCCCTCATGATTAAATAGTATATTAACGTTTGAAAATGAATTATCGAACACAGAAAAGAAAAAATGAACGCGAGCTGTAATGATTTCTGAAATTTTCTGGTTACGAAGAAGCTTCCCTTTTTTCATGGGTATATTTTATTCATAATGATGAGGAGCTTTGCGTGGAGAGAGAAGGGAAGATGAGGCAAAGGCAGCAGTTAGCAGACTGCGGCGGCGTGGCATACACTTGAGGCAGGCAGCCGGATAGCGATAAGTAGTGTATCGTTGCCTTGAGGCCATGCGTGAGGTTGAAGGGTCATGATTATTCTGTATGTAGTGTATGCGATAACGCGGTATTGATAAACCTTTGAAATGCGCTGCCCTGTTGTTGGTTAGCAGCTGCTGCAAGACTGGGCTGGAGTGGGACACGGGACTCGTTTGCCTGTTCTTGATACTGTATTGAGAGAGAGAGAGAGAGAGAGAGAGAGAGAGAGAGAGAGAGAGAGAGAGAGAGAGAGAGAGAGATGAGGTGAGGCCTTAACCCTATTTAAATATAGGGGGGGGTGAGAGGAGATGTTTGAGTGTATGTTGTGACCTTGCCCTTGAATTCTTTTGTCACAAAAGCTGATAAGCAGTATTGCAAAAACTTTTTCTCTCTCTCTCTCTCTCTCTCTCTCTCTCTCTCTCTCTCTCTCTCTCTCTCTCTCTCTCTCTCTCTCTCTCTCTCTCTCTCTCTCTCTCTCTCTCTCTCTGCCATCAACGTTACATTGCCAATATAGCTTCAGCTCCAATCCTATAGAGTTTTCACTCCTAAGCTATTAAGTCACCGATATGTTTAGAACGCTTTGGTTGTAGGAGTTACTACACACTCCCAGCTCTCTCTCTCTCTCTCTCTCTCTCTCTCTCTCTCTCTCTCTCTCTCTCTCTCTCTCTCTCTTCTCTCTCTCTCTCTCTCTCTCTCTCAATGTGCCTTTCAACTTATAACCTGCTGATTAATTTCGTAAATAAGATAATACATATTTTGCTTCATAAGTGTCCCCTGTCTGCCTCCCACTAACTTAAACATTTTTCTTCTTACCTGTACCTTAAAACTGTCTTACTTTCATAAATAAGGTAGATGGATGTGTAGTTAATTATTCTGTTTGTATACACATGTCAGGTGAAGGATATGCGGTTCTTCTTTCCTCAGACTACACGTGTTGCCACCTTCCTTGCAACTATTACTTCTTTTTTTCTTTATGGACACGGATTAAAGGTGGACGTTGTAGGAACTGTCCCTAAGAGGCAAGAAGATTCCAAGGTGGCTGGCTGCTTGCCTCTTAGGTAAAGATTCTATATCCCCCCTCACGACCATCTGCCTTACGCCCTCCCACTCCTCTCTCCCCCCTCTCGAAGCGTCCTCCTATTTCTTAACCACCACC
>JAXIVD010010737.1:10000-12746 GCA_036785275.1 Cancer borealis
TCGAATAAGTAAGAGTGCTTCAGTGAAGAAAAATGTGTGTTCAACCAATTCGTTTCCACATAAATGTTTGGCAATTGTCCAGACATTGTTGTTGTGTGTCGACAACATAATTGCGTACCAGTAGAAGTTAATTTGATAATTATTTTTACTCGTTCTCTCTGATCAACACAAATGATTATTGGATGATATATATATATATATATATATATATATATATATATATATATATATATATATATATATATATATATATATATATATATATATATATAATATATTTTATTATACTTTTAGGGTCACTGTGTCTTATGGATATTTTTTTTTGTTCATTCATCCTCCTAAATAAGCGAACACAGTTACCTTGACTAGTTTAATGTAGTATCAGTTGTGCGAGTTCAAGCATCGTGGATTGTATAATTATTAGTAACCCTGGTATCCCATGGAATAAGGTTAACGTTCCATCACAAAGTCTAAGAAGACGGAGATGAACATCCAGACTATGCCTCTCATGTTATATCTACTTTAATCGTTACCATACTACTTTTCGCCGTCTGTGTATTGCTCAAATAACGTTGTTTAATGCATCAAACGCTAAGCTTCGTCAGAGAATGCCTCCGATATTCTCGTGGGCCTATTCAAACGTGTTTAAAAGGTATTGACTGCAGCAACATTTAAAGACATTAATGTTAAAACTCTAGTACCTTACTGTGTTGGTGTATAATTGAGAGAAAGATATAGAAAAAACAGGGAATTAATAAGACAGCAGATGCTATTCCTACAATCAGAAGAGTTATCATGCAATACATGGAGGTGGTGGTCATGTAATCTGAAGGAGGTGAGGCTGGAATCATGGGTGTGGCTATGCAGTGTGTGATTCGTCCACGACTGTGTTATTTGAGATCCAGATATAATTAACTAACTCCGATATTCGTTCGTGTTGATAACAGTTGCAAAATAAATGTCACTAAAAAAAGGGAAGGTATTACTATTAATCTAGCAATTGCATCACCACAAGTACGGGATTAGCTATGCAACTCTGTATTAAGTGAGTGAAAAAAGAATGCAGGAAAGAGGACATCACAATATTTTGTTTTTTGCTTTGACATAAACAGTGACAGTAAACATAGAACAACAAAAAAATAAATACAGTAGAATAGGTGAGATGTGGTGGCTCAGAACAGGGAAACCAGATATCAAACAGACTTGATGATGCAAGATGAATGCAAGTAGAGACACCATTTAACTTTAGCAGACAAGGTTATACAGGTAAGGCAGTCAAGCTGAGCCAAGCCAAGTCAAAACCGAATCGAATCACGCCAAGCCAACCCAAGACAATTCCAGCCAAGCCTTGCCAGGCCGTGTCTTCGGTGAGTCAGTGCACTATGAACCGTCAAAGATCTCACAGGAGTCTATTCGTGCGGTAAGGTAATTTAATGTATCATCAAGGACAAAGTCAAAGGACAGGAAAATAAAGCTCCACAGACTTGGTGAAATTGAGTTTGCTTTTATTTCATAGAAGAATTGATGCACTTCAAAAAATTATTAGGTACCTAATTAAGATGACATACCTTTATTCCTGAATAAACTTATTTAAGGTATTGACGTACTCTAGTAAATTGTTCTCAGCGCACTGCAAGTACTACGGGGAAAAATCCATCGCTATAACCTAGTGAATGTGCAGCAGGGTCTTTCATCTAGTAGGTCCATTATTTTTGGGGGGCTGAGTGCCTAATATTACCATTAACTATTAGATATAATTTTTAAATCGGTTAATTCCGGTCACGAAGATCTGTCTCAAGTTATCGTTAAAAGCTGTAAAGAACTGTAAGGAAGAAATATGTTTAATCTCATCTCATAACACACACACACACACACATACACACACACACACACACACACACACACACACACACACACACACACACACACACACACACACACACACACACACACACACACACACACACACACACACACACACACACACATACAAACACACACACACACACACATACATATATATATATATATATATATATATATATATATATATATATATATATATATATATATATATATATATGTATAAATATTCGTTTCAAAATTTCGCATACATTAAATTAAAGTTGCAATCTATATAGAAGAACTCTAGAGGGTTGGCGGGCCAGTATTTACTGATTCAAAATACATATATTCCATCTTATTAATACTTCATAAACGGACTATCATAAATTGGAGTAAAGCGGCCTGCTGAACTAATCTATCATTCCAAAGTTGATGTAAGACAGTCGTTTAGAATTTCATCGAATATATATGTTCATGTTTACTAATTCGGTACATTAATTTTCGTAGGTCCTCCGGTATTTTACATTTATTACAGCTCACGTTTTCTTTCTGTAAATATAAGTATAAGTCACCTAATGAATTAAAATGAAAAACTGCGTTATATTCAGCAAGGCACTTTCCTATGATGGGTGGAGGTGGCGAGTCCTTTGGTGAAGCGAGGATGCTGGAGGAACAAGGCGGGAAAAGACGGGATGAGAAGGGCCAAGAGGACGCAAAGAGCTCAGCGGGGATGACTTGAAGAGCAGAGATGTTAGGGCGGGAAGTACAGGGTGTCAGCTGGCAGGGGAAGGATGCAGAAAACGAGAAGATCGAGGTAAGGAGAGCGAAAGTGGATAGGACTTGATGGAACAGGAGCAAACTTGGGGACAACAGGAGATGGGGATGTTGGTTGAATAAGGAG
>JAXIVD010010738.1:2500-12745 GCA_036785275.1 Cancer borealis
TCTAATATCAAATTTCCTCACCATGGTATGGATCCCATTGCATACTCTGAAAGTGAAATTAATTTCATACTCGACTGCCCATCCTACCAATGCACCATTTCTGCCTTCCACCCAGCAGGTGGATTTTTCACTGACAGGAAGTGATTACTGTCCCTTTTGAGCATGAGAAATGGGGGAGGAGGGTGGGGTGATGTGAGAGGTCTCAGCCTTACCCATATATGAGTTCAGAGCTCTTTCGGGGAGGGTAATGGCTGACAATCACTTAGCCCTTGACCCCTCCAGGAGAAGAGATCAGCTTCCCTGTCCTTACTGCACTTACAGTGGCACCAAAATACATACCACCACAGTAACTTTTCTTTTATTAATCATGGTAAATCAGTGTTATTTTATCTTCTAGTTTTAAGTCTGGAATAATCTACAGTTAATTTCAAAGAAAAATATATATCTCTCCTTTTTTTATTAATATCTTGAGAGCAAGAAAACATTTTAGCCTTATCACCTGAACATGTTGACATATTCATCTTCTAATGGATGAGTTTCCCCAACAATCACCAAACAGTGTAGAGGGGCACCAAGGTCTGCACGGGCCAGGTCCTCAAGAGTGCATGTCTTCAACATCTGTGACTTGGTTCCCACTCTTGCCACACCTATCACTAGCTGCTCAGGAGTAAGTGGAGTGGATCTGCCTTCTGAAGCCCTTCTTTCAATGACTTCTACAATCTGTGCAGCCCCATCTGCTGCACTCATAAATCTTGGGGCTTCATAAACTTTCAAACCTCTAACTAGGTTCTTAGGTTTTTGCTCTTTAACCTTAATATCAAGCAAACAAAGGGTATGCCACCCATTCTCCATATTGCTGCAAATTTTGTCATAATAGCTATCTGGGCACCAACCATCTTCCCAAAAAGGAAGAGAAACAGTCTCCCCAAAAGAATACAGCTGGAGACCACAACAACCCACAGCATTTAAAATAGAAGCATTATGAATAACATTGAGAAGAATATTCTTATCTAAGGCACGGATAACAAGATCTATGTGAGTTGTGGCACTAAGAGGATCACCAATAACCAAGAAAGCAACATCTCCATCTTTTGTACATTGCAATATTTCGTCAGAGCTTTGCTCAACCATCTCTCTGTCCACAACTGTTAGTTCTTTGTCAAACAAAGTCTGCATTGCCTCAACACCTCCCTCCATAACTGATGTATAGTTTTCAAGAAACACTTTTGAGGATTTCTTAATGGCATCCAGACCTTTTACTGTTACATCACCTGAAAGACAAAGGTTCTGCATAAGATTATTCTTCTATAAATGGTTATAATCATACTAGTATTAGTAGCTTCCACAAAGTTTGAACATTTCTTTATGATGACAAGATAAGTAGAGTGGAAGTGTAAACACTTGTGAGTATAGTGTCATATCATTCATGAAGGACAATTAATATTCTTTTGTCAATAGACTTCTTGCATTTCCATTATCTTACTAATTTCAATTTTCAGCAATGAAAGGTGGCAGTGGATTGCCATTTGCAGAATCCTCAAGTTAATAGGGACTTGAGAATCTTCCTTTTGAGAATAGACTCAAAACCTTCAAAAGGCAAAGAGTAAAATGTATAGTCATAATTTAAAGACGTGAAATGATCACCTTTCCTTGGGACAGGTTGAAAATGAGAACATTTCCAGCAAAATAAAGACAAAGACATAAGAGTTTGCCCAAGCAGCAATAAGAACATTTCACTGACCAGGTTGGCCAAGACCAAGTCCAATCAAGTGGAAGACTCCTCTGTGGCTAGTGGATCTCCGTTTTAAATCGTCTTCATGCCCAATGAAATAAGATGCCAACTTTTCTAGTGCTTCCTCCTCCACTGGATGACACTCGCCACATACAATAAGTGAATGAAGGGGTTCTCCAAGGTCACAGTCCACCAATTCTGTGAATCAAATGCCTTAAACATCCTCATCATGAACATTATAAGATCACTTAAAAAATCTAACCCGCGCTACTAACGGGCAGAGGCAAACCATCTAAGGTCTCCTTGAAGCTTACCGGCGCCATGGTAAAAAAAAAAAAAATAAATAAATAAATTTAGTGGCTTATTTCCAGTATTTCGTCACCTATTTCAGATCTCAAACACATGCACACACGAACACATATACACACACAAACATTATATGTATACATAATGTGGATAAATTATGGAAAAAATTCAAGTTGATCTGTTCCATCAAGATAAAAAGTGTCAACTTGCAGTGGCTGCCAGAACTACATTGCTTCTACTCACCTTTCAATTTTCCTTTAATTATCTGTTGGGATGGGGTGCCAACCCTTGCAAGTCCCACACAAAGAGAGTTTTCTGTCAATAACCAGTCCCCATCCCCACCCTTGGAAGAACTTTGGTGCCGCTCCACCACTGCCAACAGCTGCTGTACTGCCTGGGCCACACGCATGTACCGAGGAGGCTCAAAGATTTTTCTTCCCCGTAGCAGGTTTTCTAAGCTCTGCTCCTTCACCTTTATATCTGTAAGAAAGGGAATCTATTAGAATTATATCAATGAAGCTATCACAATAGATGCCTAGCACGGCTATGTATAGCTTTAATTTGTTAAACCACACTTTTAAACCAAACGTTAAACCACACATACTGCTCAGACACCTCATCTTCATTACAAATTTTCTCTGCTACTGCCATACTCCATGTTTCAGCTCCATATGGAGCAGTTAGTACAGCTTCAACCTTCTCTTTACATACATTCCCATCATTCTGCAACTAACACTTTCTTAATTCCTCCCAATACCTTTCCTACACTACACTACACTCCTAGACTTCATCTGTCTCTATCCCTCCTACAATAATCTATGACTTAAAACATTCCTTCTTCTCAAGCAGTTCAACATTCATCCTTCTATTACCTATCTCGTAATGCATTGAATTACTTAAATCTCAATCTCATTCACTTTCAATTTCCTCCTACACACTCCTCTGAACTCGTCCATAAGATGATACAATTATTTGTCATCTGAATCTGCAACCAAATAGTTATATTGAATATATGGAATAGAAATTCCTTGTAACAGCTAAGTACAAATATAGTACTGAGGTGAGGCTGATTTGAGTTGCTAAATCCTTCATCTTGGATAACACATGGGGATAAATGAATAATGTATTAACAGTAACTGATTCAGATTCCACTCTCCATCATCAGCATTCACCAAGCTGAGAGCTCCACTCCATTTACCTCCATTACCACATCATTCATATAAATAGTGAACCCTCAGTGACATCACACATCCCTGACGTAGTCCCATTCTAACAGAGAACTGCTCACTCACACTATTTTCCACTCTAATAATTAAATAAAATTTTTCACACTACTTATTAGCATGATAAAATAAATAAAATAAAAAATAAAAATTTCTGCCCCTAATTTTTAGTTCCACCACTTCAATATGAAAAAACATTTAGAACAGAGGCAAGGCAGGCTGGTTTGCACTAGCCTTTGACTAAACAATTTATTATATTAGAATAATTTCTTAACTCCAGTTCTAGCTTTGCTTCAAAGCTTTCACAAACTAATTAGTATTTCAAATTTCATAGCATTTTCTTAGCAATTTAAATAACACTTAATACTATAAATAATTCAGACAAAAAATGGAAAGAGAAATTACCTAATAGACAAAGAGTGTGGAGCTTTTTTCGTAGGTTTTTATTAATCTTATCACAGAAGCTGACCGGCTCCCAGCCATCTTGCCAAAAAGGAATGGACACGGTTTCTCCAAAGTGGTACAGCTGGAGGCCACAAGAACCAACAGCATTCAAAATTGAAGCATTGCTAATTATCTGAAGAAGAAGAGAAAAAAAAAAAAAAAAAAAAAAAAAAAAAAAAAAAAAAGTAAATAAATAAAGGAAGAAAAAAACAAATCACAATATGGCATATTGCATAAGTCAATGAAAAAAGTGCCTTAGCTAGGTTTCATTAAAAAATTCATGATTATAAATTCATCCTCACCCTAAGTCTACTGTCCATACTGAGTATGGCTGGGCATGACATGGAACCACACACATCAGCTGAATGCATCATGAACATTAATAAAGAAATTGTAGGATGACTGGCCATAGCAAGCATACAAATTACAATGGTGTGTGTGTATTTACGTAGTTGTATACAGGGCCTGAGGTACACTTGTGTGGTAGTCTCTGAAACTATATTTATCAGGTTTTTCTTTCAGTTGTTTTACATTATTTGCTGTTATCACCTCTTCCCTCAGCCCATTCCAAGTATCTATACTTCTCTGGGGAGAGCTGCAAATTCCTTTTAGCAATTTTGTTTTGTATCCCCTCAAATATCTAGCCTCTCCGTTTCTTTTCATTTATGCGAACAAGTGAAGCAGAGAACATACAACTATCTTAAAGAATCATGATTAATTTAATACTGCCAGCACATGGTTCCAACCTATTGGGTTTCTCACACATCTCACTGATAAGCTATGTATGGCATTGAGAGGTATTCACAATAGTGGAGTTAAAAAAAATGTTTTTTTCATATCATTTGATTATAATACAAAACTAAGGGCAAGAATAACATAAACCCTTTCACTGACTACTACTACTACTATACTAAAGATTCTCTGATCCTAATACAACTCATCTTTCTGATGCATCCCATGGGCCTCTATATCAGCCACTCACCTCTACAGGGACACCCAGCTGATGTGCTCGTAGCTTGAGGTCTGTGTGGGTAGTGGCACCAAGGGGGTCCCCCACCACCAGCAAAGCCACACCTCTTGACTTGGATCCCACAAATAGCTCATCAGAGGCCTGCTCCACCTGCTCTCTGTCAGCTAATATCACCTTGCGACCATAAAATTTTTCCTGAAACATTACCATGTAAGTGATAAATATTTTAGAACTGATCAAAATACATAGTAAACACTCAATATGAGTTTCTATCTATCTATTTATAGTTTCTGACGCGTCATTCCCTCCGAAAATGTGCCCCAAGGGAATGGCCACGACAGAATAACCTCCACTTCTTTTCTAGTTCAATTCCTCCCTCTCTATCAACACCTTTTTCATGCATGTACTCCTTTACCCTATCCTTTTCTTATAACTGGTCATCCTCTTCTCCTAGACCTCTCAATTCAACTTACACTTTCTTCACAAACTCTTCACTCTCCTTTCTCTCAACATAACCAAACCACCACAGAAGACTTTTTTCATCCATTCCACTACTTCACACTTCACTCCATTTGTACAACGTCCCATACACGCTTTCATTGCTCTCCTCGTCTCATCTTGTCATGTCACATGCTCCTCTCAGATAACTCATTTCCACAGGAGGGAATCTTGACTGCTACGTCCTATTTCATGTCCAAGTCTCTGATCCATACGTCAATGTTGGCAGGAGAATACTATTCTTTAACCCTCTCTTTATCTCCATGGACATTCCTTCCTCTCATAATCCTTGCAAGTGACCCTATGACACACCTGTCTTTCACAGCCCTCTCCATGTTCAAATAGCACTGAGCTCAAATACTCTTTCATTTCCTCATAGAACTACCACACACTTTCCTACTGCTAGAAAACTTACCCTATAAGGAATCCTTTAAGTAATGGGAGGAATTTTTACTCTACCAGGCAAAAGGATTGTGAGCAGTAAACATGTTATGTGCAATAACTACCTAGTTCACTTCTCTACCTGCTACCTATTGTCTCATTTTTCTGTTTTTTTGTCAGCAAGGAGTGGTGAATATTTGGGATTCGGGAAGTGGTGACCATATGACAAGTTTACAGTACTAGTGTGCACTACTTACATTGATGCAAACTGAAATATCATCTGTAAGGAAGTTTAGAAAACATCAAAAACATAATTGATGCAAAGACTGACCCTTAGGGCACTACACTTGACATTATCATTCATGTGGAACTTATCTTACAATTGTTCTCATCGGTTTTCCCTTCTTACACTTTTCCTTCTAATTTTGTAACATCTCATTCACTCCTTCAAAACATTTAAATTTCCATAATAGTTATGAATTCACCTTATCAGACTTTCTTTTAGTTCTGATTAATGCAGTTCACCCAAATTTCTATCTCTTCAATAATATCTACCACCACTCAATAGACTGGTGACAATGATCCTTTCTAATCCAAGTTGTCTTGCTAATATTAAGTGTCTTTAAAAAACATATTTTTATCATTAACGAGTGAAAGATTGACTGGCAACAGTTATGTACTATCTTGCCATCTATCTAAAAGCTCCTTTAAAGAGGGAGAGCCAAAACAAGAGACAAGAGATTTAGGGTTTGAGGATACATTACTCTCCCTTCCCCCTCTGCACCCTGTCTTTTTCATAGGAGAGAATACAGAGGAGAGGCTTCCCAAACCCCTCGCTCCATCACTTTCCGTTGCCTTTTACGACCTGCAGGAAATACAGTGGTAACATCTTGCAACATGCGCCTCAGTGGTGCAGTGGTTAGCATGTCTGACTATGAATCCACCAGCCCATGTTCAATCCTGGGCGAGGGCAGTTGGCACACAGCTCACCCAGCTGTTCATTCCCCCAGTGGCTCGATAAATGGGTACTTCAGGAAACCTGGGGAAGGTAAACTGTAGAAACTCAGATGTCACAGTGGCCCTGTGTCCTGGCCTAACACCACAGGCTCAAAGGCCTTTGTGATGGGAAATGAACGTCCACAGCTACACGCAGCTACAACATATGCCATCACTTTACCTCCAACCCTCACCACAGACCTAACAATTACACTCACAAATATTAAAGAATTTCTTCATACTCCCATATCATGGCCAAGAACCTACTAATACTGGAGCCTGATTCAGTTTGGGAGGATTTTGTTTCTATGCAAATGCAGCTCGGACAACACTGGATAACATCAAAATTTATGTACTACCATTTCACACATTCAGATTCTGGATTAGTTTGCTGTATTTTGATATATATATATATATATATATATATATATATATATATATATATATATATATATATATATATATATATATATATATATATATATAGGGTAAATCTTACTAATAGCATCTCCTCACGGATCACCAAAATATTGACATAGGTGATGAGGTACGTAATGTACAGCACGTTAGTGGTGGTTTTATTTGCGGATCGGCCTTAGTTTAGCCACAAATGGTCTTTAAATATCAAATAGGTGCCTCAAATTCTAAGTCCACACAGATGTTAGGTTAAGGTTGTTGGGGTAGGTTATGTTTATGTTATGGTTAGGTTAAGTTAGGTTAGGTTCGGTTTAGTTAGGTCCGGTTATATAAGATTTTTACATTATATTACCCAAAAGTTAGGGTTCTCAATCTTAGATTTTCCTCCCTGGATTTGGGTATTAAAATGTAAAAATTTTATATAACCGAACCTAACCTAATTAGGGACAAAATCAAAGCATATGGTTACACATAGCATGTAGTGTATATAAAATGTTGAACTCACCAGAGCCTCTCTCCCTCCACTAAGGATGGAAGTGTAAGCCTCAAGGTAGACACGCTCACAACACTTGATCACCTCTAAGCCTCTCACTGTCACATCCCGTGGGTCTCCTAGTCCCAGGCCAATCAGATAGAACACCATTACTGAGGCTCATTAACCCTGTAAAAAAAATTAAAATCATCATTTAAAGCACATAATCCTCAATGTTGTGTATAGGCTCTGACCCCTAACAAAATATCAGCTTACAAAGGCACTTTTTTTTCTCCTTTAGCACCTATCACACTAAAATACAATATATAACATTAAAGCACTATTAGAGCATAACATATGTGCATTATTCTTATTAGCTATATAACACGCACCTCTTCAATTACAAAATCCCCTTAACTGCTACAGTCTGGAGGGAGATTTTTACATGGCAATGAGAAGCTTGACATTTAGTTTAGGTTAATGCCGCGTATAACTCAACCAACAGCCTAGCTGTTGGTTTGGTTAGGTTAGGTTAATTAATTTAAAAAAATAAAATAAAATAAAATAAATGAAAAAGAAGGGCATGGCAGTTGATGGTCTTATCATTATCGTTATTTTGTGGTCTACGAGGACGAAACTATCTTTTTTTCTGATGATAAGTTAATCTGTTCTCAACTTAAATCACTAGGTTTGTGTATTTTTGAGGAGGGGATCTAGAATAAGAAGTGATTTGCGGGAGAAACGGATAACGGATTAATTCAACTCATCAAATCTTATCAGGAAAAAATATAAAGTTACGTCCACAAAATCAGTGATTGCCTATTAAGATAATTTCACTGATTGAAGGTTAGTGGATTACATATGACAAAAGATAAAGGTAAATATTTCCGATGTTTTGTTTTTTTCTTTTCTTTCATTGTTTTTGAGTTAACTTGAGTGTTTGAGGAGTCAATTGTTGTGCAAATACATATCCATAATATGAGCATGATAATTTTGACCCAGATAGCAAACTTTCCAATGGCATTTAAAACAAAATTAACCTAACCTAACCTCACGTACCTTAATTTAGATCTTTAAGGGATCATCCTCGTCAGAGAAATAAGTAAAAATTTATTTAAATTTGCACACAATTACATACATACAAGCATACACTATATGATGCGACAAATCCACCGTGTATGGTAAGATTGTTCGCTATAGAAACGGCAATAAAGGAATAAATACCAAAATGAGTATTTAATAAAGTAGGAAATGAAATACAACCACGTTAATAACAAAAACCTTGACCAGATAAGGGGATGTGTATTCATTCATTTATCATCCCATTCATTTTGACAAGTGACAGTATTTGCTACTTGGTTTGTTTGTTCGCGTTATATAACTAGCACCACGACGACACCTCTTCACAACCTGCACCACTGTAGAGGAAACTATTGTAGCAAATATAAACTCACTGTCGTTATTGAAGGTGGTATGTGCACCTGGCACTAGCCTTCGTATTAGTACTGCTTCACCTAATCACCTCACTGCTGCCACATGTTACATGTCCACCCACACACCTCACCACGCGTCACATCCTACTACGTGTTTAAAGGTTGCCACCCACGCTGTTATTACGACACGCAAACTCATACTGCACGCACATGGCCATGACCTCTGTTGACCTTCCGCTGCAGGTGTGCTAATGTTTGCAGCAGGTACAGTGCATACCTAGCTTGTCAAGTGGTAATGAGTACGGCAGCTCTACAGTACCTAAGGGTTAGCAATGTATTCAAGTAGTCACGACTGTACTGCTTACCTTCAAGTGTCCGTGCAAGTATTATTTGTGTGGTGCTTCGCTATAGGTGTCAATAATAAGTTGATGTTGTGGTAGCTGTCCCGCACCTGCACCTCTGTTCTGCCCTCAACATGGCGGAGACGCTCACCGAGGCTGTCCCACTTCTAGGCTGCACAATGCTCTGGAATTATACTACCTTCTCCTTTATGACCACCAATTAATTTACAGTTAAGCTCTATTCAATTTTGACTTGCACTATTGAGTTGGTAATATGAACTAAATGTGTGTGTGGAGCATGACAATTAGCAATTTCAAGTATCCCGCGCACCACCATGATGCCCAAGCCCCGAGGCACTAATATTACGGTATCACTATGCACAGTTCAAACCAAGGATTTTTGGTTCAAACAGTCTAGTTTTTAAAGGTTTAAAGTCATATAGTTCTCATCATATGAAAATGTATGTAAATGCTACACATAAAAGTAAAAACAATAGTAGTAGTAACAATCTTGTTACTACTTAAAAGTTGGAGGAAATTAGAAATGCCACACATCGGAGGCCATATAACAGTGGTATCTACATATTGTAACTACCTTTACTTTGTTCTTACCTACGTAGTAACCCTACAGTCCCACGCTTGGTACAACACACATACATACACACACACACACACACACACACACACACACACACACACACACACACACTCTCTCTCTCTCTCTCTCTCTCTCTCTCTCTCTCTCTCTCTCTCTCTCTCTCTCTCCTCTCTCTCTCTCTCTCTCTCTCTCTCTCTCTCTCTCTCTCTCTCTCTCTCTCTCTCTCTCTCTCTCTCTCTCTCTCTCTCACACACACACACACACACACACACACACACACACACACACACACACACACACACACACACACACACACACACACACACACACACACACACACACCGCTGCCAAGTTCATCAAATTTTCCATTAATTAGTCTCAGCTCTGGACAGTTCTCTCAACGTACAGTTCGTGTGGATTCCCTCCCATGTTGG
>JAXIVD010010739.1:0-2500 GCA_036785275.1 Cancer borealis
GTGGAGGTTACTTATGAAAAGGAGAATAATGTAAAATGTAAATAAATAAATGGAGATTGAGTATGACAAGCAGATGAAAGCAAAGTATGAAAAGCTGAATAATGTAAAATGTAAATAAATAAATGGAGATGGAGTATGAAAAGAACTAGAAAGCAAAGTATGAAAAGCTGAATAATGTAAAATGTAAATAAATAAATGGAGATTGAGTATGACAAGATGAAAGCAAAGTATGAAAAGCTGAATAATGTAAAATGTAAATAAATAAATGGAGATGGAGTATGAAATGAAGAATTAAGGAAAGTATGTATAAATTGATAAGTATGAAATGCTGAATAATGTAAAATGTAAATAAATAAATGGAGTTTTAGGTATCAAATGAAGAATGAAGTAATATGTGAATAAATATAAATAAATAGGTAAGAGGGATGAAAAGAAGGATATAGGAAAATATTGAATAAATAAATGGAGATGAATAATGAAAAAAATATATATATAACACAAAAAAGACAAAAGATATAGATGAAGAAAAAAATATATATATATGACAACTAAGTAAATTAATAATAATAATTTAAAAAAGTTGATGTAGCAGTTAAAGAAAAAGAAAGAAAAAAGTGGTGGTGGTGGTGGTGGTGGTGGTGGTGGTGGTGGTGGTGGTGGTGGTGGTGGTGGTGGTGCAGGTAAAGAGGTGAGTGTGTTAGCTAGGTAAGCTTCACCTTCATTCCGTTTTCTATGCTTAATTAATAGGCCTTATCTGTGCTCCCTTGCTTCGTACACCTAGGAAAATAAATAAATAAAAGGAGGAAAAAATATTAAAGTACCGTTTTATATTTTTTTTTTTTCGAAACCAACAAAATTTTTTTTCCATTTTTTTTTTAAAGTACTCCAGGATTTTTTTTTTTTTTTTTTTTTGCGAAGTTTAAGGAAAGAAAGAGAATTTTTTTTTTTCCTCTTGTTTCCTTTCTCCTCCTCATCCTTTTTTTTTTTTTTTTTTTCCTCTTTCTGTGTCTAGTTTATTAATTTCCTCTGTCTTCCTGTACCTAGCGTGGTAAATAAAGATTCTTCCTCTTGTTTTTTCCTCTTCCTCTTCCTCCTCCTCCTCCTCCTCCTCCTCTTCCTCTTTCTCCTCCTCTTCCTCTTCCTCCTCCTCTTCCTCTTCCTCTTCTTTCTCCTCCTTCTTTGCCCATCGTAAATTTTTTGTATCATACGAAGTGGAAATTTACAAACCACACACACACACACACACACACACACACACACACACACACACACACACACACACACACACACACATACACACACACACACACACATACACCAACTATATATTCTTACCAACTAAAACAAACAAAAACAAAAATCGAAACAAACAAAATTCACAAAAACATCCTAATAACAATTTTCACATATCCTTAAGTAGGAGGCGTAGGAGAGGAGTAGGAGTGAAGGATACTCAATATATAGGGCTTAATATAGGATATCTTAAGGAAACTGAGGGGCTTCCTAAGTGACATTACTCCAGAAACACAATTATAGAGACCGTTTTCCTTCTCATGATTAACAAATTGACTGTTAACGGAGGGAAGGAGGGAAGGAAGGAAGGAGGGAAGGAAGGAAGGAAGGAGAGGAGAGGAGAGGAGAGAAGGGGTAAATTAAATGGAAAAATACTATTAGCGAATGAATAAATGAAGGAAGGAGAAAAGGAAAGAAGGAAGGAAGGAAGGAAAGAAGGAAGAGAAGATGACTTTGATAAATGGGAAAATATAATTATACTCGTAAAAGGCAAGATACAGAGATGGAGAAGGAATAGGATAATGGGAGGGAGGAATTAGGGGAGAGAGTGAAGTAGGGAGGGAGGGAGGGAGGGAGGGAGGGAAGGAGGGAGGGAGAGAGGGAAGGGAAGAATGTCGGAAGGAAGGAAGGGTGAATGAGGGACATTGAGAGGAAAGAGAAGGGGAGAAGCATTAGGAAGGAGAGAGAAATAGAGGGAGGGATGGAGGGAGGGAAGGAGGGAGGGAAGGAGGGAGGGAAGGAGGGAAGGAGGGAGGGAAGGAAGACCAGACGTTGATGTAAGATATTTACTGGAAACGAATTTAGATTGCTATGGAATTAAATTTAATGGATAATTTTTCTTCCTCTCTCTCTCTCTCTCTCTCTCTCTCTCTCTCTCTCTCTCTCTCTCTCTCTCTCTCTCTCTCTCTCTCTCTCTCTCTCTCTCTCTCTCTTTTATCTATCCTTTTCGATTTGGAGGCAAGTGTAGTAATAATAAGCAAAGCAATTACCTTGAGGAGAGAGAGAGAGAGAGAGAGAGAGAGAGAGAGAGAGAGAGAGAGAGAGAGAGAGAGAGAGAGAGAGATAATTATTTACATGGTTTCTTGAGATAAATTTCTCCACACTTATATAGTCACTCTTTCTGTAAATAATTATTAGCGTTAAGTAAGTGATAATCGGCAGCTCAATTATTATACAGAATGCCCGGTAGCTATTCTCTCTCTCTCTC
>JAXIVD010010739.1:5000-10000 GCA_036785275.1 Cancer borealis
ATAATAATCAGCGCATCATTATCACACATCACAGGTAAGGCCATTAATTAACACACACTATCATCCAAGCATTCACATCATCACCTCAATTCATTATCACTTCAGACTCACAATGATCCCAGCTTACCTCCTCCTCCTCCTCCTCCTCATTACCCTGGCTCTTCTTTATCCTTGTTTCGCTATTTACTCTTCCTGCTATCGTCCTCTTCCCGCCCTCGCACAAAGACACGTTGTTAGCTCAACTCAGTCTATTTGTAATACCTGCAGGAAGTTAATCTAATTTGCCTTTCTATTTGTACCTTCCTCCCTCCTCCTCCCTCCTCCTCCTCCTCCTCCTCCTCCTCCTGCCTCTATCTTCATTGTGAGCTGTGCCTGCCTCCCTCCCTGCCTTACCCCGCCTCCCTCCCTCCCTCACCCTGTCTGTCTCATCCTACCTGCCTGTTTCACCCTGCAAGCCTCTCTCACTCTGCCTCCCTCCTTCATCCTGCCTCACCCTGTCTGTCTGTCTTCCTTTCCTTGCCTGCCTCACCCTGCCTCACTCTCCCTCCCTCGCCCCGCAGCGCAGTGAGTAACCTTTTAAACCTTCTCTGTTTGCTCTTCTTAAGCGTTTTTTTGCACCTTCCGTCATTTTTTCCCGTGAGTTTCCTCCTGATTTGCAATGTTAAACGCGCGAGAGAATGTTATAATAATCTGTCACTAGTTAATGTTACGATCCTTACGAGGTTAAATATGTTAAAATGTGTCCCCTTCCCCTTTATAAACTTGTTTTGGCTGCAACATGATATGAAAAAGTTAAGTTAATAATGTCACCTCCGCTCAATTATCACTTGTAGCTAAACATGAACGATGCATATATTGATTGATTTATTGATTATAACTTGATTTATTATGATAGGCTTGAGTTTTCTAGTTATTAAGGTCATTTTAGTAATTAATGAAATGTAATACAACGCCGTAAGTAATCAAACAAAAAGAAAGTAGGTACATATAGTAATAATAGAAAATCGCGGAGTTATGAATAGGCTACGAGACACATAGCCTATTAATGCGCGCTTGTAATATATTAAGTTCAGGTTTTGAGAAAGAGAATATAACGCCATTAGAATAAGATAATTAGTACTTACCATTTCCTCTACGTGATTGCAAGCCTCATCCTCTTCCTCTTCCTCCTCTTCCTCTTCCTCTTTCTCCTCTTCATTGATAGTCACTTCACTGTATAAAACCAAAACAAGCATTAATACATAACCTAGAATATAAAAACAATACAACTAATTATTTATATATATTCATTACCTATCCAGTACTTATATATATGACATTACAACAACTATAATAATAATAAAGATAATATTACGCAAGGCGGAGTGCTTTTGTCTGTATGTATATTTCGCGGGCTTTTTCCAGACTAGTGGCGCCACCTGTTCAAGTCAGTTTTCCCGCCATTCTCAACAGAGATACATGGATACATATTACTCTAAGGCTACCGTGTTTTCCCGTCTGTGTGCTTGTAAAGAAAGGAATTAGTGGTAATACTTAGTGAGGAGTGAAGACGAGGCGTATAAACTGCCTGTATAACTCTTGCTGTGATTAAGTTAAGCGGAAGTAAGTCTTGGGAGGGAAGGAACACATCTTATCTTCTCTATCAAAGTGTATTGTGACCGCCTGTGATGTCTGGCTCTCCTCTTCTTCAGCGCCTACATAGAATTCAAGTGTAAGCAGGGGCAGATTTGGGCTACTGGAAGGTACTGGACGGTGAGGTATGTCAATCTGTGTTTTTCTATTTATTTATTTTCGTGTTGAGATGATCTGATGACTCATCCAACATGGCGGTGCACTCTCCGTGTTTGAATTTAGGTAATAATGGCACAATCATTTCTGCCTGTGCCATTATTACTGTGCACCTTCGTGGTCACCCTTATAGCCGTAGAAGAAAAATATTGCTGACTAACATATAATAGTCTGGAGCAAGCACGCTTTTCGTATAAATTTTGCTCCATTTCGAAAGACGGTCGAGAGAGGAGGTGAGGTGTGTAGCAATACCTTACGTTGTTTTTTCACCAATGCTACTTAACGTCAAATCACTCACTCACTCACCAATACTACACGTACTTAAAGCTACGATAATTATATACTTACATGTCAGAGAGATAGATAGATAGATGAGTCACTGCACTGAGCAAGACACTGCACTCACTGACAAACACGATAATTTTCTGGGTGAAGTGACAATTTGTTCGAACGGAAGGAAGGAAGGAAGAGGAAGTGTTTCGTACATCTGGCAGCGTGGTATATACTACCCTCTCGTCTCCAACACCACCTCTCTCGCTCTCTCTCTCTCTCTCTCTCTCTCTCTCTCAACAGCTCATAACAATATATATTTAACTTAATAAGGCAAGATTATTCCATTAGAGAGTGGTGTTTTTACTTATATTTGATGATTTACACAATGGCTTCTCACAAACTTGGTAATAGTGTCGACCGAGGGAAAATTATGCACGTGAAAATGAAGAGACGATATAAACTGAGATGCACAGATTCCCTTCTAGATTAGAGTGATAGATTAATGTTTTGAGGAATAATTTGAACTATAATGAGTATGTAGGAAGTTGAATTGATATATAAGATTAGTAAAATACATATAAATCACCACCTAACATCCGCCTTGCCACCCTCTTGATCCCTCTTTCCCTACGCCTCTTCTTACGTGTCTCCTGATTGGTGGAAGAGACAGCCTATAGCTACTGTGATTAGCAGAAGGCACCCTCACGTGATCTCCTCTCTCGGACCTACGTCATCACCGCCGCCTCGAGCACATGCAGTTCTAAATGGAAGCCGGTAGAAAGAGTGTTGAGATATTAATCGAGTTTCTTTTATTTAACGTAATTATTGATTCTTTTTTTATTACGTTATTGATTTATTGTTTTAATGCGTGACGCGGTGGTTACATAGTGTGCGTACGCGTGTTACTTTAGAACGTTATTGAGTGCGTCGATCTTACTACGAAGTTACCATCGTTACCCAAGTTACCATCGTTACCAAGCCTAAGGAGAAAGCTGTATTGTAAAGGTAAAGTGCTATACATTTCACTGTTTTATACATTTATTATACACTTAATGTCATATACTAGTTAGGTCAATTATGTTTTTATGATATAATAATTGAGGTTAATTATACTATATTTTGTTTTATATAACTATTATTTCATACTTTATTAATCTGTATATGTATTTAGTATTACTCTGCATTTTATTACCCATTAACATCACCACCCATTAACATCACCACCCATTAACACCACCACCCATTAACATCACCACCCATTAACATCACCACCCATTAACATCACCACCCATTAACATCACCACCCATTAACATCACCACCCATTAACATCACCACCCATTAACATCACCATCCATTATCATCACCACCCATTAACATCACCACCCATTAGTATCACCACCCATTAACATCACCACCCATTAACATCACCACCCATTATCATCACCACCCATTAACATCACCACCCATTATCATCACCACCCATTAACATCACCACCCATTAACATCACCACCCATTAACATCACCACCCATTAACATCACCACCCATTATCATCACCACCCATTAACATCACTACCCATTAGTATCACCACCCATTAACATCACCACCCATTAACATCACCACCCATTATCATCACCACCCATTAACATCACCACCCATTAACATCACCACCCATTAACATCGCCCATTAACATCACCACCCATTAACATCACCACCCATTAACATCACCACCACACCGTCACCGCGTCCTATTAGCCTTCCCCAACTTGCAGGTATCTTTGACAAGTTAATTACAGGTGTGCAGGCTTTCAGCAACCATTGCAAACACCTGAAAATTTGCTCAATGCTTCCTAAATTAACACTAGAGCGAGCATGACACTATTATAATTCACCTTTTACGTGTGTGTGTGTGTGTGTGTGTGTGTGTGTGTGTGTGTGTGTGTGTGTGTGTGTGTGTGTGTGTGGAGACTTGACATCGTTGTGTTGGTAATGGAAGGTGTCAGTCTTGCAGGAAATACCTACTACTTTCCGTGACATTAATTTCTCTCCTTTTCACCGCCTCGCAAATTGCACTGAAGAACATATACTATTACGGGGAAGGGAAGAGTAATGAGGATAGAATAACAAGCGTAAAGGTAGTATTAGGAATGTAACCACTTGAAACTATAATAACTTCATCTTAAAGAAAATATATACAACTAAAGTGTGAAGATAAACTAAATAATGGATTACCTTTCCTAAATTGCTACCTTTAAAACACTTGGGATGGGTGACACTTGTAAAAATGAACTGCACTTTATAAAATAATGTGTTGCCAGAAAAAATAAAGAGAGAGAGAAAAATAATGTGTAAAGAAATATTGCATCATTAATTTCTTGCTTAGTGGTAGTAGTGGGAAATATTACCTTCCTTAAGCCTTACCTACGGGACACCTGTACTGGAGGGAATTAAGGTTGATTTCACTTTATATTAATTAAACAGTAGGAAATATATATATACCCCCCAAAAAAAATTTAAATAAAAAATAATTGTCAGCCAAGAAAAATATTAAATCATGAATTTCAAACACGAAACAGAAAAAAAAAAACGAATTACCTTACCCTATCCTTTTCTTATTCCTTACCTGCCAGTCATCTGTAATTATCTATAGTGCCTCTTCTCTTACCATACAATTCTCCTTCACATCAACCCTACAATCTACCTTAATCAAAATTCCTATAAAAAAAAAAAAAAAAAAAAAAAAAAATCTAACCTCACACACACCTGACACCTGTATTTTCCTTAGCCAGGTGAGACGAAGTAATTATCTGCTGCAGTGGGTGGTGGGCGGGCTGCTGCTTCTGCTTAATTTCATGCTATCGGTTAACTTGAGGAAGGGGGAAGAGAGGGAGAGAGGAGGGGAGGAAGGGAAAGGGAGAGGGAGGGAAAGGGAAAGAA
>JAXIVD010010740.1:0-5000 GCA_036785275.1 Cancer borealis
ATGACCGTTTATATCTCTACCACCGATGTGCACCTCCCATCATGTACGATTTTATGTACACTTACCATCGTGTACGTATTCTCATGTGTACCTTTCTTTTTTTTAGGCTGTGGGCGGGTGTGTGCGTGGCGGGGAGGACGAGGGAGGAGGCGCCCCCCCCGAGGCCCCCCCAACACCCCCCTCCTGGGCTGGACTGAAGAGGGGAATCCATGACCTGCCCTGGCCTGCCTGGGGGAACATTAAGGTGGGGGGGGAGGGGAAGGGGGGAGGGGGGAAGGAGGTTGTAGGGAAGGGTGAGGGGGGAGGGTAGAGGGATAATGGGGGAGGGGGGGAGGGGAGGAGGGGCAGGGGAGGGGTATGGGGGTAGTAGGATAAGGAGGTGGGGTAAGGAGGGGAAGGAAGGGTGTTGGTTGAAGGGAGAGAGAGAGAGAGAGAGAGAGAGAGAGAGGGGGGGGGAGGGGGGAGGGTGACGGCATAGATGGTCATTCAGGGATTTAAATAGATATATAATAAATAAATAAGTAATATATTTAATAGATAAATCCTTACAACACTATTATTATTATTATTATTATTATTATTATTATTATTATTATTATTATTATTATTTTATCTTGAAATTTATTTATTCAATTTAATAAAAAAAAAAAAAAATAACGACGTACTCTATTTTAATTAAGTCAACCAATAATTATAACACACACACACACACACACACGTACACACCCACACGTACACACACACACGTACACACCCACATACTAACCCCCTCCCCCCCCCAGGACACACTAAGGCCAGACTGGGAGTGGCCCAAACACCCACCTTGGAGAGACCTTCCCACGCCCATCCTAAAGACGCCCTCACTTCAGGACTTCAGGTGTGTGCGTGTGTATGTATGTATGTATGTATGTATGTATGTATATGTATGTCTCCTGTTCTTACAAATGACCCATGTTGCAGGTCAAGTTTGAGTGACCTGAGCGGGAGTTTACATGCTCGGGTCACCTTGTGGGGTGAGCGTGTGACCTCCTCGGTGGACTGGCCTCCGAACACGGGTCAAGGTCACGGTCAAGGTCACGACGTAGAACCATGAAGAGGGGAAGCAAAATGAGACGGGGGGATTGGTATACCTCCTGCTTCTGTTTTGTAAGTGTGTGTGTGTGTGTGTGTGTGTGTGTGTGTGTGTGTGTGTGTGTGTGTGTGTGTGTGTGTGTGTGTGTGTGGGTGTGTGTGTGTTTATAGTTGTAGTGGTGATAAAAAAATAAACAAAATATAACTAAATACATCAACTCCTCCTCCTCCTCCTCCTCCTCTTCCTCCTCCTCTTCCTCCTCCTCCTCCTCCTCCTCCTCCTCCTCCTCCTCCTCCTCCTCCTCCTCCTCCTCCTCCTCTCCTCCTCCTCCTCCCCCCCCCCCCACAGAAGGAACCAGAACCCCCCCAGATAGAGCACGTGGTCTCAGAACAACCTCAGATGGTGCAGATAGCGCCGCCCCCAACATGACGGACGACCTCAAACCAGAGGAACACAAACCAAGGTCACCGAACTGCTGGTAGGTCAGGTCAGGTCAGGTCAGGTCAGGTCAGGTCATGGGGGGGGGAGGTTAGGGGGGCAGTGTGTTGATTTTTTTTTTTTTTTTTTTTCTTACTACTACTACTACTACTACTACTACTACTACTACTACTACTACTACTACTTCAGGACGAGTTGGACCTCACTACCGTACAGAAGAATGGTATCCTCAACTTCCCTCCGAGAAACAACTACAACTTCTCTACGACTACCACACCCTCAAGTCCTCCAACAAGGTGAGGGGAGGGGGGAGGGGGGGAGGGAAGAGGGAGGGAGGGGAAGAGGGGTAGTGGAAGGAAGGGGAAAAGTTTAGAGTAAGGGGAAGGAAGAGAGGGGAAGGAGGGAGGCCTGGGGGAAGAGAGGGGAAAAAGTTGGAGTGAGGGAAGGAAGGGGGAAGGAGGGAGGAGGAAAGAGGGGAAGAGAGGGATAAAGGTTGGAGTGAAGGAGGGGAAAGGTGGGGAAGAGAGGGGAAAGAGAGAGAGGGAGGGGAAAGAGGGGATAGTGGTTGGAGGGTAAAGAGGGGAAGAGAGGGGAAGAGGGAAGGGAATCATATACAAAAAATAGAATACCCCCAAAAAAATATAGATGACACCCCCCCAAAAAAAAAAAATAATAATAATAATAATAATAATAATGATAATAAATAAATAAATAAAACATCCCCCCAATAAAATCACCCCCCCCCCAAAAAAAAAATTAATAATAAAAAAAAGAAAATAATAAACACCCATCCTAAAAAAAAACCCCAAAAAACACCCCCAAAAATAGTTACTCCCACCCCCCAAAAAAAAATCACCCCCCAAAAAAAACCAAAAAAATCCCCCCCCCCAAAAAAAAAAAAATTTTTTTTTAATTAATTTAAAAATATAATAATCTGCCCCAAGAAAAAAAAAAAAAAAAAAAAAAAACCAAAACGCTTCCCTTCCCCCAAACAAAACTAACACCACCACCACCACCACCAATCTCCCAACAGGTGGAACGCGTTGAGTCCTACATCGCCAAGCTGGACGAGTACTCTGAGATGGGCGCCCCGTCAGACAGTTACCAGGAACACTCTTGGCTTAAGTACACCGAGGGTCTGCGTACCGCCCTGGCCACTCAGAGCAACACCTTTGTTAACGAGTTCATAGAGGCGGGCGGGCTGGCCTCTCTACTACGCTTCCTCACGCACATGGATGACGCAACCTTTCAAACTAGTATACATATGAACGTTATTGCGTGTGTCAAGGCGCTCATGAATAATTCTGTGAGTTAAATGTGTTTGTTTTTGTGGTTAAGTGTGTTTGTGTAGGTGTTGTGTAGTGTTTGTGTATGTATGTGTGTGTGTGTGTGTATGGTGTGGTGTGAATGGTTTGTGTGTGTATGTGTGTATGTGTGTGTGTGTGTGTGTGTGTGTGTGTGTGTGTGTGTATGTGTGTGTGTGTGTGTGTGTGTGTGTGTGTGTGTGTGTGTGTGTCTGTGTGTGTGTTTTAAGAAGAATGATATATACAGTTTCTTCAGTATTTTTTTTTTTTTTTTTTTTTTTTTTTTTATATATCAAAAAGTATAGATTGTCACTTTTTTTTTTCTTCATTAAATTTTAGCATCTCATTATTTTTTTAATTATTATTATTTCTATATTATGAAGATTAATGATTTATTTATATATTCTTTTTATTATGACTTCAATATATATGACTAAAACATTATTATTTTTCCCCTCCCTTCCCTCACCCTCCCTCCCCTCACCCTCCTCCCCTCACCCTTCCTCCCCTCACCCTTCCCTCACCCTTCCCTCACCCTAACCTCAACCTAACCTCACCTTAACACCCCCTACATCATCCTATCACCTTATCTAACCTTACCTAACACTCCTTACATCACCCTAACATCCTACCACACCCTAACCTCACCCTACCACATCCTAACATCACCCTAACCTCTTCCTAACATCCTTATATCACCCTACCTAACCTTACCATAACCTTACTACACTCTACATCACCTTACCTCACCCTAACACCCTACCACACCCTACCATCACCCTTCCATCACCCTACCATCACCCTTCCATCACCCTACCAGCCTACAGAATGGTCGTAAGCACATCCTAGCACACCCTACCTGCATGAACGTGATATCTCAGAGCCTCACCACACACCACCTCAAGACCAAGACCTGGTGCTGGAGATACTGGGTGGTGTGTGTTTGCTTCCAGGCGGCCACAAGAAGGTCCTGGGAAGCTATGTTGCACTTCCAGAAACACGCTGGAGAGAGGACCAGATTCCAGGTGAGAGAGAGAGAGAGAGAGAGAGAGAGAGAGAGAGAGAGAGAGAGAGAGAGATGTATGTAAGAATTGTGTTAGAAATCTTGCTTATTTTTGTAGTGTAAATTAATACTTACCTCCTTCCATTTCTCCTCCTCCTCCTCCTCCTCCTCCTCCTCCTCCTCCTCCTCCTCCTCCCTCCTCTCCTCCTCCTCCCTCGACCACCTCCTCCTCCAGACACTCATCGTTGACTTGGATCGCTCCTTCGGTAATTTTGTGGATGAGTTAGCCTTGAAAATAGCTGCCATGTCCTTCATCAACGCCATCATACGCTGGGGCCCGGGGAAGACTCACTAGAATTCCGTCTCACCTCCGATACGAGTTCCTGATGCTCGGTGTACAGCCTGTCATCGAGAAACTAAGGGCGCTAGAGAACGAAATCCTCGACACGTAAGTATTGCTATAGTTTCCTTAAAAAGTAGGTGTTTACTTCCGTTTTCTGTGGAGTTTTTATACTGTCCGTCCTGGTTTTCTATGGTGTGAGGTGCTGTTTTGTTTGTATTTTTTCGTTTTTTTATTTTTTTATTATATGGTTAGGTTCGATGTAATGGTGTTTATGGTGTTATGTAATGTGGTTTTATTTCTTTTATTTATTGGCGTTCGATGGGATGTTTATAGATGGGAGGGGGGGAGTGTGTGTGTGTGTGTGTGTGTGTGTTTATGAGATAGGTTGTATAATGTGTAATAAATGTTGCGTGTAGTAGTAAGAGAGAGAGAGAGAGAGAGAGAGAGAGAGAGAGAGAGAGAGAGAGAGAGAGAGAGAAACACCAGCAATATCACCTCCATTCTTACATCTATACTTACATTCCAAATTTCACACCAGCTCAAAATAACGGGCGTCTCTTGTTCTTTATTTGTTATTCTATTACATTTTTACGTAAAACTTATACATTGTGAGTTATTTGAAGAATCGTGAATTGTGTCGAAAGTTCATGATAATTTCGAAGCTTCTAAATCTCATGAGAGGATCTGAAGCATGACGAACACGAACCTGAACTCAATTTATTTATTACTGTAATATTCAACTTTATTTAATCTCTACTACTACTACTACTACTACACTACTACTACTACTACTACTACTACTACTACTACCACCACCACCACCACCACCACCACCACCAC
>JAXIVD010010740.1:10000-12741 GCA_036785275.1 Cancer borealis
TCACGTGTAAAAGTATAGTTTATTTTGAAGTGTCAGTGTTGATCGTGATGGAGTGATTACAGTAACCTTCTGGGCAGCTTTAAGGTAAAGTTTCAGTAATGGTTATGATGTGGAAGTAATTAGCCTGTTCGCAGCTAGGGTCGTAGACACCTATCAGCGCTAGAATTTTTAATTTTCTCCGCTTCTCCGGGGCAAAGGGGTGACTTAGTTAATTTAGAAGCCGATCTGCAGAAAAAATACGACATGAATTGCTGCACATGTGTATTTAAAATTAAAAACATAACCTTAATGTTATTATTCTTACTTACTGGTGCATGATAAGGCTTTGTTAATTGTATTATAAGATAAAGCTACAATTAGATAATTATTATTTTTTTCAGTAAGTATGAGCAGTAAAAATAAAAGGATGTTGATTTCGGCTTATACATTTTATCTGAGTGTGTTAAAAAATATTGGAAATCACTGTCACGTCTTATATACGAAGGTGATCAGTGAAGAAAACAAAAACAGCACCGCTGCCAGACGTACGACATAGTATACTAAGCGCCGTTAAAAAGACTGGTATTTATCACTATGGAGACATTTTACTTCTAATAAACCCTTGCCACAGCATTTGCAGCTGACAATGCCATCAGGAGTTGCTCTGAGTAGCCTGCTAGTGTTTGTTGTGGTTTGCTGCCAGTAGCCGAGGATGTAGTTGTCGTACTGGAAAAAATTAAGTCTGCGACACAAAAATTATATTTTCTATACATTACATGGATTTGCCTATTGTTTGGTACATTCAAATAAAAGTATGTATCGGTATATGCCCATTGAGATTAGTAGAAAATGACAAATTGCTTGCCTTGATACAAATATAAGCTGTCTTAAGAATATCATATGAAATTATGAATAGAGGCTTAAACGATGTCATATGCCGTCGGACATCATGAGATTAATAGACTTAAATTTCATACGCATTAATGTGCAATAATACACCTGTGTAAGCTTGTAAAACTTGCCCCAAAAAGTATTTATTTTCCGGCAAAAATTACAAAATCTGGCGCTGTCTGGTATCAAAATGCTCACTGCGAACAGGCTAATTATGCGAGAGTTTAACATATCATGGTCCCGTCGGCGCGCGTCACCCTCACGTCATTTTAAAATATGATATATTTTAACTAATTATAACTTTAACAACCATTTATTACGATCTCGCGTGTCTTTATAATGTTCTATGCATTATTTAGGTAGTGTGAACTTATATTGCTTAAGTATTTATGAATTGATTAAATAAAACATTACTGGTGAAGTGATCTGACTTAGTTGATGACGGCTGGGAGGCTGGCGGCGGCGGCGGGTAAGAGCCGTCACCTAACTTATGTTATGTTATACCATGTAAGTGTTGGTAGTGATGGTGTCACCCTACTTATCATGTGTTGTGGTGTTAAATGTGGTGCTGGGAAGGTAGGTTATGCTGGCCTGGCTGGGGGATAAAAATACGAGTGTTTAAGTTTCGTGCATTGAGGTGATGTTGCCGCCGCGGTCACCCAGCCTCCTACCAACCCGAGGATAGAAGGCAAAGGTGAATTTCCTCCGCTATATGTTGATTTACTGTCTTGGATTAGGATTATGCATATCTTTTTTTTATAAATACAGTGTAATTATGTTCTATTTACATGTGTAGTGTTTCAATATGTGCGAATTGTTGAACAAAGTTTGTTGAAATAGTGTTTAGCGGTGACTGGCGCGGTGAGGCGGTGAGGCGGTGACTGGCGCAGTGAGGTAGATAGCCGATGTAGCCATTTTGATTCCACGGGACCCTGGCCCAGGTGATCTATTAATACTTATTTTGTGCACCATACATTGTTTTTGTTTTTTTAATATTCAGTATAGCTTGCATAGTTTGTAGTACTATAATGGTATGTAAGGCTGGCCGTGCTTGTGTTACTGAAATATGGCGAGGTTATTGGTATATAATAGGCTAACCGCCGATACTCCAAAGATGTTTGAATTTAACCGCTATTTGTATGATTCAATCACTTTCATTATGGCTACGCATGATTTTATTACATTATAAGCTTTAATATTGTACTTTGTACATGTATGATGTGGAAATATGTACAAATTTATGAAGAAAGTGTTTGAATTTAGGTTTTAGCGGTGTTAGGCTGAGTTGACGGGATGGTCGCGCCAACCACTAGGCTACCGTCTCGCCATACCACTACCAAAAATGTTTACCGCTATCTGTATTATTCAATCACTTTCATTATGGCTACGCATGATTTTATTACATTATAAGCTTTAATATCATTCTGCCAACATATGTGATGGGGAGATATGTACAAATTGATGAAGAAAGTGTTTGCATTTAGGTTTTATCGTTGTTAGGCTGTGAGTATCAGAATAATTAAGCTTTTATTTTAATTTCTTGCACTAAAGCCAACAATAGTAATGATTATAATAATAGTAATTATATACATTTATGATAATGATAATGATGATAATGCTAATAGTAAAAATGATAATGATAATAATAGTAATGATATATAAACAAACAGTAGACTTCAATGTTATCTTATACATAATAATTTGTGAATAATAGCAGATTGTAAAAAATAATAGTAATTCCTCACTTGAATGAAAAGTAATTTATATATATATATATATATATATATATATATATATATATATATATATATATATATATATATATATATATATATATATTATAATGATTAAACATCAAAATAAGTATAATG
>JAXIVD010010741.1:0-10000 GCA_036785275.1 Cancer borealis
GTGTTGGTGTTGATGTTGGTGTTGGTGTTGGTGTTGGTGTTGGTGTTGGTGTTGGTGTTGGTGTTGGTGTTGATGTTGGTGCTGGTGTTGGTGTTGGTGCTGGTGCTGGTGCTGGTGTTGGTGTTGGTGTTGGTGTTGGTGTTATTGTTTTCGTTGTTATTGTTTTTGTTATTGTTGCTGAAAAAAAAACGAAAAAAAACGGATAAATGAGCAAACAATGATAAAGAAAAATAAATACAATTTCTTTACGTAAAATAGATCATAATGTCAACCTAACCAACAAAAAAAAAACATGTACATATATATGAATTTATATTGATCTAGTACAGTAGACGCTGGACAACTTTAATCCATGATACATTTCACATAAAACAACCGATTAAACCGATTAAATAAATAAATTAGTAACACTGGTCTGAATTACAAGTGTAGGTGGACCAAGTGAGAATGTGAGTACACCAGTGGTCCCTAAAGTGGTCCCTATGGCCCCCCTGGTGGTCAATGGGACTTTCCAAGGGTCTATAAATGGTGTGGTGTCAGGAAAGGATGATAAATGTCTGGTAGTGAATTGGTGTTGATGAATTATGGAAGGTCGATCGAGGGTCAGTCCGGTAATGTTTAGTGTCCCCATCGAGCTGCAAGACAGTCCCTAGTTAGCCTGAAGGTGAAGTGGGTGGCGGCAAGACAGGTTTGAATCCCATTTAGCATGCCATTAGATTCTTTAATGGGTGGAACGACTTTATAAGCTAGATATGAGCCTTTTGTAGTCTTATTAACTGTAGTAATAATAGTTAAAGTAGCATTCAATTAGATAATATTCTGTTTATAAATATTTAGGTGTCAATGAACGATCTGAAGCTTCATAAAGGTGTGTCGATGCTTTGAAGAGTTTCGGAACACTTGATGCAGAGTGTCAAGAAGGTACTTAGGGTGGATGAAAATGAGGTGATATTAAAAAGGAAAAGATTTAGAGAGAGTAAGAAATAGTAAAAGGGAAGAGAAGGGAGACAATGATAGTAATGGGAAGAGTGAATGGAAGTAGAGAGAGGATGGGAAGAGACAAGAGCGTGGGGAAGAGAATGAACACACAGGAGAGAGAACTTTTCAGAGCTTATAGAAGTAAAACACACACACACACACACACACACACACACACACACACACACACACACACACACACACACACCAACCCTACACTGTACCACTTAATTGCTACACCTTCCTTCCTTCCTTCCTCCGCGTTGCAAAGTAGTACCGCTTTCATTAACTATTTATATATTCTCTCTTATACTCCACCTCTCACACCTCACAAACAGTACTATTTCTTAATTCCTTACGTGGTGTCTTAGTCAATACATCTCAAAGTTCAATCATAGCGAGAAATACAAAATACAATGTGTGTATTACTCCGCACTAAACATACAACTTCGTGACGTAATTTGCATATTCAATACAATCTCAATAATGTTATAATCCTACACTAATTATTATGTATGTAGTGGATTGAGGAAGAATTGTATCCAGTCCCTCGTAATCCTGGTCTGGAGTATAATCACTGTTATAACAATTGGAAGGAGAGGAGTAATTAACGTGTAATTAGTCAGTTTTAATTACATTCAAGGTGAATCTATTTATCCCTCGTTATACTATTATTATTATTATTATTATTATTATTATTATTATTATTATTATTATTATATAATCTTTTTATTGATAGATATATATACATATTATATATATATATATATATATATATAATATATATATATATATATATATATATATATATATATATATATATAAAGGTATATATATCATATATAGAGAGATATATAAATAATATATAGAGACGCAGTATGAGTATTAGAGCGAAGCTAGTGGTATAAATAGTAGTAGTAGTAGTAGTAGTAGTAGTAGTAGTAGTAGTAGTAGTAGTAGTAGTAGTAGTGGTGTGGTGCTGGTGGTACAAGTAGTAGCAGCAGCAGCAGCAGGAGGGGAGTTGGTGAGTGCTGGGCAGTCTATATATATGAGTGTTAAGGCTCCCTGCCTCCCTCTCTCCCTTCCTCCCTCCCTCCTGCTGAGCAGAGTAAAGGAGCGGCCTTGTGTATGTGGGCGGGAGGGCGGAGCCAGGCGTGGAGGAGCATGGGTGGGCGGGGGGTGGAGCAGCCGCACCTACACAACCAGCACACCCACACGCCCCCGAATACCACCAACACCACCACCACCACCATCACTACCATCATCATCACCATTTTATTATTATTATTATTATTATTATTATTATTATTGTTGTTGTTGCTCCTGTATTTGTTGCATTTTATTGATTTATTTATTTATGTGAACTAATACAATTGTAACGGTCTTGTTATTGTATTATTGTTGTTGTTGTTGTTGTTGTTGTTATTGTTATTATTGTTGTTGTTGTTGTTGTTGTTGTTCATGCTGCTACTGATGCTCTATTTCTACCATTATCATCATTATCATCATCGTTATCAATTAGTAACAATAAACACAACACACACACACACACACACACACACACACACACACACACACACACACACACACACACACACACACACACACACACACACACACACACACACACACACACACACACACACACACACACACACACACACACACACACACACACACACACACACACACACAGCCACGCCACTCACCCCTCCTCGTGTCATGCGAGTGTGTGAGGGGAAGATAAGAAGAAAACAAAAACAAACACTATCACTACAGTTCACAACATCCACGTCACTCGTACAGTTGTTTCCACTCATACGATGAACACGTGACTGAGGTGAAGATCAACACGCGGTTGTCCTCTACTTACACCTCCTAACACAACCTGGTATCAAGCCATCACCATTATTACTCTCTTTCTCCTTCCTTCCTTTCTTCCTTCTTTTCTTCCTTCCTTCCTTCCTTCCTTCCTTCCTTCCTTCCTTCCTTCCTTCCTTCCTTCCTTCCTTCCTTCCTTCCTTCCTTCTTATCTCCACCAAGAATAACACCTCAAGGAGAAGACCAGCCTGTTGAATGATGACTAAAATGTACGTAGGCTGTAGGCAGGCTATAGGCAGGTTGTAGGTAGGCTTTAGGTAGGATGTAGGTAAGCTGTAGGCAGGCTGTAGGTAGGTTGTAGGTAGGTTGTAGGTAGGCTGGCAAGGGTAGGATGAGAGGCTGGACTATTAGTAAGCCTATCTTGGCCTTACTAACCACGTGTAGCTTTAATATCAACTGTCCTTAATGATGGTTTTACTACGTTCATCCCTTGACTTGCAACCTTATGGTACCTCCACTGACAGCCTCACTGACAGCCTGGGCCACGCTCACCCCGTTACTGACAGCCTTATAGAACACGGGAATCTGCACACGAGAAGCAAAACACCAAAGAAACAGTTGAAGCGAGAATGTCTGTTGGAGTTTTGGCAATGATGCAAGACAAGGAAGGCAGTGAGTGAGTCAATCAGTTAGTTAGTCACCATGGCAACAAGTCGAGTGTTCCAGCTGAAGGACGAGGACACGAGGAGAATATAGACGAAGAAGAAAGAACGAAAAAGAAAAAAAAAAAATCTATAAAAGACCAACAAGTCCTCAAGTCGTTTGAGGGGAACATACACTTCACTACCTCCATTATATTTGAGGGGACAAGAGGAGACAGCGCGGAGGAGGGAAAAAAAAGGCTCTTGACGCACAAAGTGGCAGAGGACCAACAGGCTTTGATGGTACAGCTTAGAGAGTGTCCTTCACAAGTAACAAGTTAGGAACATTGAAGAGGAACAGTGTAGTCCTTCGACGTCTATGTTATGAGGAGATATAAAGCAAGAAGACCGGTTTACATTGGGTATATATATAAAGAGAACCTCACTACGTAATACGCTGAAGGAAGTCAAGGATGCTCAATGGTATCTATGTAGTGTTAGTGTGTAATGTAATACCATGTCAAGGCTTATTATGCTACTCTTCATTACGAGGCTCATCCACATCCACAGGTAAGCACAGGTAACTAAGGAAAGACATCACCTGTACCTGAATGTTCCCAAGGATGTAGGAAGAAAAATAAAGAAGAAAATGAAAGATGAAAACAACAGGAAAAGAAGACGACGACGAAGAAGAGGAAAACTTTTTGACTGACAGGGTAGAAAAAAAAGGACAGAATAGCAGCCGTCCCCCGCCCGCCCCAGCCACCCACGTAAAGGCTAAGCCCCGCGCTGCATACATAAGCACCTCAGGGCCTACCCCAGAAAAAAATACACCCTCGGATATCACACACAGAGTCGGTGTTACTAGTCGTGTTGAATGGCTCAATCCTCCTCCAAGACCACCACCACCACCACCACCACCACCACCACCACCACCACCACCACCACCACCACCACCACCACCACCACCACCACCACCACCGACAACTCGCTTTCCCGAATTACATTTATTAAAAAAAGATTGGCAAAGCATGATTGACAAGTTTAACCAAGAGTGACACCAATTAATCCAGGTGAAAATCCAACTGTTTGAAAATGAGAGACAGTGTATAGGGTCGTATATCACACCTGTAAACACTGGTGGGAAATGGATTAAAGAAAAAACTAATATTAATAAAGTAATGCAGGTTAGAGAGAACGTTTACTCATCAACACCAACCAATACCATCAAGACAAAAGAAGCAAACATTTCATTCCACTTCATTCAATAACAATTCTCAGAAACTATCACTCACTCAACCCATGTAAGCCTGACAATAATACAGACAGCAAACACATCTTTATATATAATAAAAAAAAACATGAAAAGAAACGGGAAGAGTGCCACGCCGTTCAGGAAGAGTGCCACGCCGTTCAGGAAGAGTGCCACGCCGTTCAGGAAGAGTGCCACGCCGTCCAGAAAGAGTACCACGTCGTTCAAGAAGAGTGCCACGCCGTTCAGGAAGAGTGCCACGCCGTTCAGGAAGAGTGCCACGCCGTCCAGAAAGAGTACCACGTCGTTCAAGAAGAGTGCCACGTCGTTCAGGAAGAGTGCCACGTCGTTCAGAAGAGTGCCGCGTCGTTCAGAAAGAGTGCCACGTCGTTCAGAAGAGTGCCACGTCGTTCAAGAAGAGTGCCACGCCATGCAGGAAGAGTGCCACACCACGACCTTCCTCCTTCAGGCCTGGCACCACTTCACCTTCAGAAGAGCAAACAGGACAGACGACGCACGAGAGATACACGCAAGTGGCCGTGTGTGTGTGTGTGTGTGTGTGTGTGTGTGTGTGTGTGTGTGTGTGTGTGTGTGTGTGTGTGTGTGTCGCTATAACCCATGAATTCAACGACGATAGAAAAGTGAGAAAAAAGAAATCAAACAAAAGTAGATAAAAAACAATTAAATATAAACTTTAAACTTTTTCAACACCTACGACACTTTCTCTTCTCTTCTCTTCTCTTCTTTTAACGAGTGGACGAAAGAAAGGATAGGAAGGATAGTTAGAACCATAACCTCACCCTATCCTATCCCCCTCACCTCAAAAATAATGAGGGTACTTAAAAAAGGAGTGAAACGGTTACTATCTATCACGTCGCTGTCTGTATGAGGTGCTGACACTCTCCTGACTTTCCTTGGTCGTCAGGCTGAGGGTAATCAAGATGTCAGACTGGAAATTTGTCCAAGCCAGTGACCCGAACTTCCAAGGAACAGTAGCGGAAAGGAGCACTGATGAGGAGGCCAAATGAGGGTACGATAGGAGGCTGGGTGAGAAAGGAAGGGAATATAGACACACATACTCTCTCTCTCTCTCTCTCTCTCTCTCTCTCTCTCTCTCTCTCTCTCTCTCTCTCTCTCTCTCTCTCTCTCTCTCTCTCTCTCTCTTCCTTCCTCAAGTTAATCCTGATTCCTCACCAAGTAAGAAAAATATCCATGTTTACTTACTTACCGAAGAGAAGTTTCGTGCTCGGCTCTCTTCTCCTCCTCCTTGTGCTCCTCCATCGTCGAAGCTTAGTATCGGTGAGGAGGAGGAGGAGGAGGAGGAGGAGGAGGAGGAGGAGGAGGAGGAGGTAGAGGAGAGTATTTAGATGTTACGTTCTCCTCGTTTTTTTCTCCTTCTTCATCTTTGCTGCTTCAATATTTTTTTATAGCTTGTCTTTTTTCTCATAATCGTCTTCCTCCTTCTCCTCCTCCTCTCTTCTTCTTCTTCCTCCTCCTCATATCCTTAATGAGAGTATTGGTGGAGGTAAGATGATGGACAATATACAAGTGGAAGCTCCTACCTTGTATTCCTATCCTGTCTTGTCCTCCTCCTCCTCCTCCTCCTCCTCCTCCTCCTTATTGCTGGTCAAGGAGAATATTGGTGGAGATGAGAAGGTGGAGAATACTTATGTGGGAGTTTTGCTTCTCTTTTCCTACTTCTTGTCCTCCATCTTATACCTTCGTTTCCACACCTCCTCCTCCTCCTCCTCCTCCTCCTCCTCCTCCTCCTCCTCCTCCTCCTCCTCCTCCTCCTCCTCCTCCTCCTGCTTCTTATCCTCCTTCTCTCTCACTTCTCTCACTCTCAGACTTCATTCCATCTATATGTATTGACAGCTCTGAGAGAGAGAGAGAGAGAGAGAGAGAGAGAGAGAGAGAGAGAGAAGAGAGAGAGAGAGAGAGAGAGAGAGAGAGAGAGAGAGAGAAAGAGCACTATCAGACCTCATATACAACCTGACGGTATCAAATTGATGTTTTGGAAGCTTTGCAGAACCAGACACGACATACAATTCAACAGACAGACAGACAGACAGACAGACAGACACAGACAGATAGACAGACAGACATATAGACAGACAGACAGACAGAGACAGACAGATAGACAGACAGACATATAGACAGACAGACAGACAGATTGATAGATAGATAAACATAGAAGAAGGAAAAGAAAGTGAGAATGCAAGGAAATGCTTCTTAAAGATATGATAAAAGATAGAAAGAGAGAGAGAGAGAGAGAGAGAGAGAGAGAGAAAAAAAAAGGTAGTTATGGTGACGCTTAAAATAACAAAATACCTTCCCCACCACCACCACCACCACCACCACCACCACCACCACCACCACCACCACCACCACCACCACCACCACCACCACAACCACCACCACCCTGTACCACTTCTCTCTCCCTCTTATGGTCGAACTTTGCTAATACCGCTGCTATTGATGTGCCAAGTCGTCCATACCACAAGTAGGAGGAGGAGGAGGAGGAGGAGGAGGAGGAGGAGGAGGAGGTGGTAGTGGTGGTGGTGGTGATGGTGATGGTGGATTGAAGCTTGGAAGACAGTGAGAAGTGAGAGAGAGAGAGAGAGAGAGAGAGAGAGAGAGAGAGAGAGAGAGAGAGAGAGAGAGAGAGAGAGAGAGAGAGAGAGAGAGAGAGAGAGAGAGAGAGAGAGAGAGAGAGAGAGAGAGAGAGAGAGAGAGAGAGAGAGAGTGGTGTTGCTGTAACTCAGGATAAGTTTACATATTTCACCTTCAAAGTTAGCTCATTTTGCATTAAGCTCTCCCAAAGCTTAGATTTTTTTGTTTATTACCTGTACACACACACACACACACACACACACACACACACACACACACACACACACACACACACACACACACACACACACACACACACACACACACACAAAACTAAAAAAAATTATATGGAAATTCCCGTTTTTTTTATTACAATTATTCATCTTTTACAATAAATTACTAAACTTTATTAATATATATTTTTATGATAAGTCAACATATAAGTAGATTAACATTAACTAAAAATCCTATAATCCTACTGAATCACGCTCTACTTAGCGAAGGATTTCAGTTAATAATGAAGGAACGCGTCGTAGGATCACACCCTTCCCTCCTCTCCTCTGTACTAATAATCCTACTAATAATCCTACACCAACGCCCAAGTCCTACGTAATATCCTGCAACTCACAAACTTACGACCAAATTCAGAGTCCAATTATCTTGCGTTTGAGTCCTGACTTCGCATAGGATATTCAAGGATCTGCCCCAATCCTCCTTGCAGACTTTAGAGGTAAATCCTTAACCTATCTTCCTCCTTCCTTTGCATCCTCGCCTTGCCTCCTGTTTCTGTTAATTCAGGCAGGGATATTAGCTGCTTCTGTACCTAATTCTTGTCTCTGTTAAAGGGTCCTATCTCTCGCAGTGAAGGTAGGGAGGGTAGAGGGAAGGAATGGATGGGGAGGAAGAGAAGGGAGGGGAGAGAGGAAGGGAAAGAGATGGAAGGGAAAGGAAAGGGAGAGATAAAGGGAAAGAGATAAAGGAGAGGAAAGGGAAGGGAAAGAGATGAAGGAGGGAGGAAAGGGAAGGGAAAGAGGAAGGGAAAGAGACGGAGGAGAGAGGAAAGGGAAGGGAAAGAGGAAGGGAAAGAGACGGAGGAGAGAGGAAAGGGAGAAAGGAAGGGAAAGAGAGGAAAGGAAGATGAGTAAACTGTGTCGGTGTTATTAAAGTTTAAATGAGAAGGGAGTAAGGGAGATAACAAGAGCAGGGGGAGGAAGGGAGATGTAAGAGTAGGGAAGGTAAAGGAAGGTGACAGGATGGTGGAAGGTAAAGATGGAGGGAAGTGGCAGAGGCAGTAGTGGAGGTGGAGGTGGAGGTGGAGGTGGAGGGGAAGTAGCTTGAGCAGGAGGAGGAATGAGAGAGGTAAGTAGCCGGTTTGAAGGTGTGGAGTGTAAGGGTGGAGGGGGTTGGGGTAGTGAGTGGAGGAGGGGTAAAGGGGGATGAAGGAGGTACTGTAAGAGGTAAGAGGTAAGGTGTAAGGGGTAAGGGGTGAGGGGTAAGGGGTGAGGGGTGAAGGGGGGAGGTGCTCCTTAATTCGTTGACCGTGAAAGAATCTTGGCCAACACCCTTTTCGTGTTTTTTTTTTGTTTCTTTTTTAGTGTTGTATTAATTTACTTTTTTCTCTCGAGTTAATGCTCTTTTCTCATTTTTTTTTTTAGTGTGTGTGTGTTTATTTTGTTTTATTTAAGTGAGTCTGGATGCAGGATTTCCTCTTCCTTTTTATTCGCGGCTTTCGTTTTAAAAGTATTTCTCTTTCTGGCTGTCCTTTTTTTTTCATTTTAGTTTCATTTGTTGAGGGTGAACGGAAGAGTGTAGTGTGGGGGGCGCCAACCCATTCTGACCCCCCTTTTAGCCTGATTGAGGATTTGTAGAATCGTTATCAACCGTATGTGTGTATGTGTGTGTGTGTGTGTCTGTATATGTGTGTGTGTGTGTGTGAATGTTTGAGTGTGTATGTGTATGTGTGTGTGTGTTTCCTGTGCAGTAGTGAGGCAACACAATACAGTACCAGTGCCCTGACCACCCTCGCCGCCCGCCCCGCCCTGCAGTCAGCCCCGGTGGCCTCACACACCCACTGGAGAACACGGGACAGAATTTAATCACACACACACACCCGTTCAGCAGCAGCGCGGCGGTCCGTGTCGTGGCCGGAGCGAGGTGGCATCTGTGAGGCTGGAACACAAGGGAGGTGTTACAAGGCAAAGTTTTCTCCACTCCACTCCGTCCCCGCGCTGTATCTGGTGTATACGAAAACCACAAACTCCCCAGGGGACACAGGGCAGCGGGGGCGTGTCACCGAGGCGTGTGCGGGGCGTGGAGTGCGGCCGCGTGGGAGGACGTCACCTCAGGGAACAGCGGGCAAAGCGTTGAAATCCGGCGTGTTGGGAGGGACGCAACTTGTGGAGGGAGAGTCGAGCAGTCACGGGTCGGCGGGTGGCTAGCGGCTGGCAGTGGTAGCGAGTCGCGGGGGCAGGAGAGTCGTGAAGGAAGGCTTGCCACGCTACACACTCTGAATCCTCTCGTACAGTCTAGTTTTGCCTACCTTGCGTTGACAGCGTTGCAGAGCGCACCTGAGTGAGTGCGTTGGCTACTTGTTGTGTTGGGCAGCGTGATCAGCGTAGGGCGGAGTGGTGGTGGTGCGGCGCCGGCCTGCAGTGTGAGGCCAGTGTTGGTGGCGGAGTGCGTGCGTCCGGCCACA
>JAXIVD010010742.1:0-2500 GCA_036785275.1 Cancer borealis
CTGCTGGCCCTGTTAGAGATAAGTCAGCCAATGTGTGGTGCCTTGGCCTATGTCGGTTTACCGCCGTTGGCCCTGTTGTCTTGACTGTCTATGTCAGGGGAGTGACATGGTCAGCCAATGACTGCAGCCTTGGCCTGTGTCGGTGTGCTGGAGTCTTGGCTGCCTTGGCCTGGTTCGCCTCCTCCAGTCGGTGGGTGATGCAGGCAGCAGCAGCGTCCACTTTGTCCTTTGGGCCTTGCAGGATAACGTGGCAGGTGTTCTTGTCCTCTGGTGGTGGCATAGTTACGCGCACGCCCTCAAATTGTTGGTGGAGGCTTCGCAGTGCCTCACCTTCGTGGCCCACCACGTGACGCCGCTGGCTGGGCGCCACAGCCACGGTCACCTTCTTGCGGTCCTTCTTCTTACCCGCCTTGGCCATCTTGATCTCCCTCAGCCTGGCTTCCATGTCCTCCAGGCGCCGTGAGATGGCAGTGGTTACGGCGAACACTTGGTCCTTTCCTCCGACCACAGTGATGCCTTGTGCATTGACGTCCTCTGGGCGTGGCACCGTCACCCGCACCTCTTTGTATTCGTCGAGAATGGCACGAAGGGTCTCCCCGCCGTGATCCACCTGGTGGCCGCGCCTGTTAGGTGCCACAGGCAAGGTCACCTTTGCTGTGTTCTCCCTGGCCATCTTCTTGGCCATCTTGGCTTGCCGCTGCCTGTCCTCAGCCTCCGCCAGGTTATTCCTGATGGCCTGGGCAGCGGCCTCCACTTGGCATCAGTGTCCCCTCAATGTGATTCCCTCTGCCTTTTCGTCCTGTGGCGGCGGTACAGTGATTCTTACGCCGCTGTACTCTTGTTGGAGCCGCCGCAGCGCTTTCCCTTGCCGTCCCACCACCAGGCGGCGCTGTGCGAAGGGCACAGGCACCGTCAGTGTTTCCTTCGATATTCTCGACTTCCTTTTTCATCATGATTATTATTTATATTCTCTTGCTATTATAAAAGAGAAAAAACTAAGAGGAGGAGGAGGAGGAGGAGATGGAAAAAGAAGGTGGATTTTACTGCAATAAATCTTGCCGTCATTTTGTTTCGTGCAGACAAATAGTTTCCATGGTGTTTTTGTTGGGTGAGGTTGTTATTCTCCTCCACTGACTCCAGAACAGTTACGTGTAAGGCAATGTTGCCTGAGAAAAACTTAGCAGCACACATTTCTGAAGGTGCAGTGCTGGTGTGTGATGCAAGGAGGTTTGTATGAAGGGTGGATAGTGCTGTTGTAAAAATAAATGTATAGTTGAAAATAAAAGTCCCATTCCCTCAAAACAAACATAGATTCGTCCGGTCTTTCACATGAGGGATAAAAAAAAATACGCCTCATTGTAATCATTGACCCAGGGCTGCCCACTAAAAGCAACAAAAAAATAATTACATATATATAAAATAAAAGACACATCCCAATCAATCGCCTTCCAGCTTACAATAACGAATAAATATTTTTCAACCACAAAAGAACAAAAGAACAAAAGACATGCGAATAACAATAGATAATAATAATTCACTACCAACAGTACATAAAAACAAAACAAAAAATACACACGAGCAAAAAAACAAACCGCAATAATTCGTCACACAAAAACAAGACAAAAAAAACAAATCAATGTCACAATCGATCGTCCCAACTTTGAGGAAATAAAACCTAATCTTTCCAATGACACTTAAAATACGAATCAATACATTAATTAGGTCAGCATCCAGAAAGATATAAAGACGAGTGTTGTGGCCGCTCCCTCACCCCAGCAGGAGTTTACAGTGGCGTCTTGAATCAGTGGCAAACTTCAGTGTGTAAAGCATTTGTAAGTTATAGCAGTAAAAAGTAGTGGTGGGTGTGAACTGTGAAATGTAAAGTTGTGGTGGTCAGTGAACGTCGAGTGTGGTGGACGGGTTTGTGTCACTTCTCTCCCTCCTTCCTTCCTTCCTTCCTCCCTCCACACCATCCTCCCTCCCTTCCTTCCTTCCTTCCTTCCTGTGTTAGATACTTTTTTTTGTTCCTCTTCTATTTTTTGCATTTGATTTTTTTATCCTCCTTTTAATCTTCCTTCTCTCCATTTATTTTCTTTTGATCATCGTCCTCTAATATTATTCTTATCTTCTGTTTACTTATCTATCTACCGTAAAATACCTATGTTTCTCCTTGTTCTTTTTCCAGCCCTGTTTATTCTCTTTATTCTTTCTTCCTTCCTTTTATCACTGTCTTTGGGAAATTATCTTCCTCTCTAATTATTTTCATCTACTTCCTATCCTGCTTCTTCCTATCCTCCTCTTTTCTACCATCCTTCCTTCCTTTTTTTACTCATCAAAAAAATCAAAACCATTTCCCTCCTATACCCTCCTTGTTTCCCTTTTTTCTCTTCCCTGCTTCCTTTTCCCTCTTTTTTCCTTCCTTTCTTAATTGTCTCTTGCCTCTTTTTTCATTCCTGTTTTTTCTTCTTTCCTTTACTTACTCATTTCTTTCTTCTATCAT
>JAXIVD010010742.1:5000-12733 GCA_036785275.1 Cancer borealis
AAATTAAAAGTAACTTTGTGACCCAGATACTTTATAACCTTGACCACCTGTAACCTTTGCCCATTTAACTCAATGTTCTCAGTTAATTCATCCATCTTATTACTAAATATAACACACTTTGTTTTATCCTTATTAATTTTCAAAAAATGTTTATCAATACATGTAGTAAGTTTATCAAACAATATAATCATCTGAGCTTGTGTTTCTGCAAGTAACACCAAGTCATCAGCGTAAGCTATTATGTTACATCTTGAGAAGCCAAAACAACATCCAACATTAATATCTGATATTTCATCAATAATATCATTCAAATAAAGATTGAATAAGAAAGGAGATATAATGCCACCCTGTCTCACACCTTTTTCAATAAAACTAGAATTACTTGTGGAGTTCTTCCAATTAACATTAGCTTGCTGGTTTCTCAGGTAGTGCAAAATCAGTAATACAACATCCACAGGAATGGAGCTCCTTAACATTTTTTTGCAAAGTAAGAAATGATCAACTCTATCAAAAGCTTTACTCAAGTCAATAAAAGTTGCCAACCCCGATCTTTTTCGCTTTGAATATCTAAACATAACTTCTTTTAAAACAAAGCAAGCATCTGTGGCAGATGAACCTGCTCTAAAACCAAATTGTTTAAAATTCAAAACCAATTTTTCACTTAAAACATCTAAAACATGTAATTCAAAGATCTTGAGAAGGCATGATGACTGCATTACGGGTCTATAGTTAGAAGACTCTGTTATATTTTTCTTTGCATCCTTTAAAACAGGAGTAATAGTACCCTTTAACAAACTTATAGGTAGATAGCAATGAACAAAACACATATTATAGAAATGAGCAAGATTGCATAAAAATTGGTCAGAAGCATTTTTAAGAAATATTGAATGAATCTGATCATGACCCTGACCTGCATTAAGTCGAGATATAAGTTTTTTTTAACGTTACATTGGATACACGTAGACACATTTTTCTGCTTTGTGACCAAACCCTTTTTAATTCATTACACATATCAGCTTCATCATTTGAATCACACTCAGGCTGATCAAGTAAAAACTTAGTATAAAAAACATGTGCTATATTCATATCACCACTTTTGCCATCAATAACATTTGATACCTTGTTGACACCTCTACTTTTCTTTACATCTTTCCAGAAACTGGTCTTATTTTTACATTGAAATTTATTTACAATAGAATTACAAGCTTCCTTATGTTTATTCCTTTTACATTCCCGAAGAACACTCTTAAATTCTCTTCTACTGGCCAGCATTTCTTCATGTAAACTTGTATCTCGTAACTTGCCATGATTTACCCAACTAAGGTACTTTTCTCTCGCAACTTTGTGTTTGTCTTTTACACTTCTGTTCCACCCTGGTATAACATGCAATTTGTTCTTCTTTACATACTTTTTCATGTAATTCTGACAAGAACTTTGAACAGTGTTTACAAGGTCTTCATACAGCTCATCAATCTCACTCACATGTCTTGGATCTCGACAGCCTGTCCTATAACAATCATGTACAGACAAGGCAGAAAAATTGTGCAATTGTGCATCAACTGCATTATTAATGTCTAGTATTTCATAACTTTTCATATTATTCCACGTAACATAAAAACGGTCGCTGACAATGGGTGACGCCTGTGGAGGAAGAACATCCAAACTTCCACTAAAACATAGCGTTGATTCAAGTGGTAAATGATCTGAACCATAGATATTCTGAAGAACATTAATATTATCAACCTTTATACCATCATGTACTGTACCGACAACATGATCAAGCCATTTAGCTACAGAGTTACCATATCCAACAAAAGTAAAGCAATTATCATCTAACTCATTAACATCAAAGCACTTAAGGTCATTTTTCCTCATAAATTCTGAAAGATATTGCCATGCTCTACCATAAAAAGGGTCTGCATTAAAATCCCCAATCAAATATACACAGTCATACTCCTGATTTTCAAAGAAATATTCAAAGTTTGACAAAGATTCCAAGTAATTGTTCAACGTAGTAGCCTCCCAATTAATGCTATTCAGATACACATTAATAAAAACAACATTATAACCAAAAATATTACAATTAAAAACTATAAAATTCTTTTCTAAAACTACTTTATTAATTTTCAGAGATAAACTTTTCCTCCATAGTATAGCCAAACCTCCTTCTGGTCTGCCTCCTGAACTAGTCAATACCTTGTCAGAGAAGGTGGCTCCAACACCAATACACTCATAATTTTCATCTATAAAATTTAAAACACCAAGTTTCTCATCTGTTAAAAATGTCTCTTGCAAAAAGACAAAATCGTAGCCTAAAGATGTTAAATTCCTAATTGGATCAATATTTTTTCTCAGCGAGCAACAATTAAATGTACAAAGCTTTAAATTACAATCCATAATGATAAAAAGGAGTAAGAAATAAAACTAATTAGCAGCAGTATTATCAACAGGAGCTTGCCTTCTAGATCTATTGTAAAACTTGTCTACCACAATATCCTCTGGCCAGAGATCTGCATCAAACAACTTGTTTCTCTCTGAAAACTTAAGCGTTACTTTAAATGCCTTATGTTCACTTGTTTTTATAATCAAATTATTTACTAAAACCATTGATATGCCAAAAGTATCCATAATATATTCCTTTAAAACCTCTTCAGTCACACTATTGTCTACTCTCCCAACAAACACATCAATTAATCTCGGTGCTGCCTTGAATGATGAAGTGTTGCTCCGATGAGCACCAGTAACTTTATTCCCTCTGTTGTTATCATTCCTCATTCTCCTCCGATCCACTAAAGTCCATCCATTTGAGTTAGTGTTAGCAGGTGAGATCCTTGTTGACATCGTAAGACCACTACGCTTCGGTATAGTACCGATATCTTCATTGAGCCTAGGAGTCTGAAGTAGTGGTAGTAGTAGTAGTAGTAGTAGTAGTAGTGATAGTGGTAGTGGTAGTAGTAGTAGTAGTGGTGGTAGTAGTAGTAGTAGTAGTAGTAGTAGTAGTGGTAGTGATAGTGGTAGTAGTAGTAGTAGTAGAAGTAGTAGTAGTAGTAGTAGTAGTAGTGGTGGTAGTAGCAGTAGTAGTAGTAGTAGTAGTAGTAGTAGTAGTAGTAGTAGTAGTAGTAGTAGTAGTAGTGGCAGTAGTAGTGGTAGTAGGAGTAGTAGTAGTAGTAGTAGTAGTAGTAGTAGTAGTAGTAGTAGTGGTGGTAGTAGTGGTGTTAATAGTAGTAGTAGTAGTAGTAGTAGTAGTAGTAGTAGTAGTAGTAGTAGTGGTGGTAGTAGTAGTGGTAGTAGGAGTAGTAGTAGTAGTAGTAGTAGTGGTAGTAGTAGTAGTAGTAGTAGTAGTAGTAGTAATAGTAGTAGTAGTAGTAGTAGTAGTGGTGGTAGTAGTAGTGGTGGTAGTAGTAGTGGTGGTAGTAGTAGTAGTAGTAGTAGTAGTAGTAGTAGTAGTAGTAGTAGGAGTAGTAGTAGTAGTAGTAGTAGTAGTACTGGTAGTAGGAGCAGTAGTAGTAGCAGTAGTAGTAGTATTGGTGTTAGTAGTAGTAGTAGTAGTAGTAGTAGTAGTAGTAGTAGTAGTAGTAGTAGTGATGGTAGTAGTAGTGGTGGTAGTAGTAGTGGTAGTGGTAGTGGTAGTAGTAGTAGTAGTAGTAGTAGTAGTAGTAGTAGTACTAGTAGTAGTAGTAGTGGTGGTAGTAGTAGTGTTGGTAGTAGTAGTGGTGTTAGTAGTAGTAGTAGTAGTAGTAGTAGTAGTAGTAGTAGTAGTAGTAGTAGTAGTAGTAGTAGCAGTGGTGGTAGTAGTAGTGGTGGTGGTGGTAGTCAATCAATCAATCAATCAATCAATCTTTATTTCATAATATACAGCAAGATGTATATTACATGTTATAGCCTAAAAATCAGTCTAACTATGTCTAAGTCTAAACACATATATATGATCCTCTACTAGGTTCATGAATTTGCACCCAAAAAATTCTTGCTAAAATAATATCAATAGTATAATCTAAAACATCTATTTGATATGTCATTTTTAAAAACTTTAAAAATGATCTAAAACAATGTCCATTTATAAATAAATTCTTATTGAGAGTAAATATGGCAGAATTCTTTCTAAAAAGAGACTTGAAATATCTAGTTTGGATTAAAGCTGTATGGTGTTTTAATAAAAGTAAATTGCACTGATTAGCTACATCATGATTACTGGCATGAACAGGACATTTTATGATCCTTTTCATGGCCTTTGCATATGCAGTTTCAAATGTTTTAAAAATATGACTAGAAAAGACAGTTTCATTGTCCCACAGCTGTAACCCATAATCAGGTACACAACAAGCCTTAAACAAGTACAGCATCGTATCAGTATTAAGACCTTTGACTTTTCTGTACACAGAATTAAACTTACTATAAAATGTATTTAGCCTAATTTCAACATCTATTTTATCACAAAAATTATGGGTCACCCAATAGCCTAAATATTTTTGGCAATTTACTATTTCGAACTGTCTTATAAAACTGATAGTATCACTTCCTGCAGATTTAGCCTTTCTGTGGAAAATAATGCATTTTGTCTTCGAAGCATTAATACTCAATCTTATGGCTTGTACTTTGTTCTCAAACATTTCCAATAAGCATTCCAGATTACTGCGATTGTCCGACAAAATTACAATATCATCAGCATATGCAATTATATTCATTCTCAGTGTACCCAATCGGCATCCAACATTCATACTTGAAATGGTTTTAATTACATCATCAACATATAATTTAAAAAGAATCGGAGACAGAATTCCTCCTTGTCGTACACCCGAATTGATATAGTGATAATTACCATTTTGCTTATTCCATACAATTTTTGCCTTTTGATTCCTCAGATAAGTCATGAGAGTAAATACAATATCAGGAGGAATACCTCTCTCTAATAACATGTTACCTAATATATTATGATTTATCCTGTCAAAAGCCTTAGAGAGATCTATAAAAACGGCAAATGCCTTTCCATAACCCTTTATATATGGTGTTACAGTTTCTCTAAGTGTAAAATATGCATCATTTGTTGACATCTGCTTGCTAAAACCTAGCTGCCTAAAATCAAAGAATAACTTTTCTTCTAAAATATCTAAAATGTGCATTTCAAAAATCTTCAACAAACAAGAAGACAACATCACTGGTCTATAATTGGCTGGGTCTGTGGAATTACCCTTAGTATCTTTAATGATAGGGTTAATATCACCTTTCAATAATTCCACTGGAATATAACAATGATTGAAACAAGCATTCATAAAAAGACTCAATTGCACTAAAAATTCATATGTTGCATGCCTCAGAAACTGAGAGTGGATACCATCATGGCCCACCCCATTCTTAAGTTTGCCAATATACTTTTTTAATGTTTCAGGTGAAGTTGTCATAGTAAACTTTTTCTTTTGATACCACACCTCTTTCAGTTTATGTAGAAGATTTTCTTCATCTCTTTTATCTATATCACAATCGTTGTTATCACCATTTAAAAACCTTCCAGTAAAAATGTTAATAATCTTTTCTGTATCATTTTCACCATCAATAACACAAGACCACTTGACTTTATTAGACTGCTGCTTAACTTCATTCCAAAATTCATTCATATTCTTATTAATAAATTTCTCCTGTATGGAGATAGATCTCTCATCTGTTTCATTTTTCTTACATAGTGATAAGGCCTCTTTGAACACCTTCCGACTCATGTTCATCTTCCTAAATTCATCAGAATCTCTAACTCTTCCATTTACTAACCATTTCTTATAATCCTCCCGTGACTTACTATACAATTCCTTGACATGTCTATTCCATCCTGGTATCACCTTAAATGTGCTATTATTAACTATCTGTTTAGCATAATGTCCAGAGAATACAAAACATTACTAACAATCAACATATAAATATCATCAAGTTGTGCAAGGTGGTATTCATTCTGACAACCAACAGAGCAGCATTTCGTTGCCTCACAGGGCATGATGCCCTGATGTTGTTGTCGATTTCTTGAAATAACTTTGAAAAATCATCACCAGAGAGTTTTTTCCAAGTAGTAGTAGAAGTAGTAGTAGTAGTAGTAGTAGTAGTATGTATATAGTAGTAGGAGTAGTAAGAGTAGTAAGTAGTAGTAGTAGTAGTAGTAGTAGTAGTCAAAAGAAGAACAAGAACAGGAATAAGAACAAGGTGATGATGGTTAAGAGAAAAAAATTAAAATTCTCTCTCTCTCTCTCTCTCTCTCTCTCTCTCTCTCTCTCTCTCTCTCTCTCTCCTCTCTCTCTCTCTCTCTCTCTCTCTCTTTCTCTCTCTCTCTCTCTCTCTCTCTCTCTCTCTCTCTCTCATTCCTACGGTACAACGCCTTTTGCTTCTCGTGTCTTCCTTCAGCTGTACGAGTGATGACCAAACTTGTCCCTCCTACCCTGACACCTACTCTCTCTCTCTCTCTCTCTCTCTCTCTCTCTCTCTCTCTCTCTCTCTCTCTCTCTCTCTCTCTCTCTCTCTCTCTCTCTCTCTCTCTCCAAAAACTCTGCAATATTGTAATCCGCCTCATATTTTTTGATATTGCATATCACAAAAGCAAATCTGAATATTCAATATCCAGCGTGTTTCTCTATTACATCAGGGAGGAACACAAAGAGCCTAGGCCTACCAGTCAATGTAGCCGAGATAACAACTAGACAAGATAATTGGTACTTGTTATCCCCATGATGTCCTACTGCAGGTGTGTGAGTGTGAGAGTAACAAGATCATTACACTAGGCTGCGTGGACGAACAACAATGGCTGAGCACACTTAGGATATGCACTTTGTAAGAATATAATAGTAGAAAGGAGATCAGTATGAGTTGGTAAACGTGAAGTGGTGTTCTCTTTCTGCGGTTTCAATGCTTCTACCTCTAGTTCTGCTCTCCTCCTCCCTACCTCCCCACTCATCCCCCTCCCTCCCTCCCCCACGCTTCCCCCTCCCTCCCTGTCACTCCGCTCTACCTCCCCCCTTCTTGTTCTCCCTCCCTGCGTCCTACTTTCCCGCTCCGTCTTATTAAAGGTTTCTGCCACAACCAGCGTCATTGGTAGGCGGCGTGAGGCTGAGTGTGAGTGTGAGTGTGTGTGTGAGTGTGTGGTGCCTACATGCCACGTGGCGTTGGTGCCGCCGTCACCATCACCAGGGTGGCGGAGGTGCAGCCCCAGCCACTGCCTGACAACAACACTCGCCTTTATATCTCTCCCAAAGCCTCACCCATGAAACTTTAATGCATCTTACCTTCCTCGTGGCCTCGGTGACGCACCCCACCGCCTACGCTGTCTCCAAAGGTCCACGATACCAAAAAGAAAGGATTTTCGCACGACAATTGCATTCACCACGCACGCGCCGAGTACCACCGACACTCTGGTGATAGTCTCGCAAAGCACGAGATTCTGCGAGAATTTACCAAAAAAGTAGCTATTGGATGTTGATTACGTTTTCTTCATGTTTTATGAGTGACAAATAAATAAATTAAAAAATTATACATGTGTTTACAATATGTGTTGTATATATATATATATATATATATATATATATATATATATATATATATATATATATATATATATATATATATATATATATATATATATATATAGAGAGAGAGAGAGAGAGAGAGAGAGAGGAGAGAGAGAGAGAGATGAGAGAGAGAGAGAGAGAGAAGATGAGAGAGAGAAATAGAGAGATAGAGAGAGAGAGAGAAAGAGAGAGAAG
>JAXIVD010010743.1:0-12731 GCA_036785275.1 Cancer borealis
GTATTGTTATTGTTTCTATCAGTAATTATCATTATTGATATAACTATTATTGTCATTATTATTGTTATTATTATTATTATTAATATTCTTTTTACTATTATTATTATTATCAATATCATTTTATTTACTATTATCATTATTATTAATATTATTATTATTATTATTATTATCATCATTATTATCATTATCATTATTAATATAATTTTCCTTATCATTATTAGTATTATTAATGATATTATAATTATTATGATTATTATGATCATTCTTCCCACCAAGTGTCCATCCCTCTCTCTTTTTTTTTCTTCTCTCTCTCTTAATTACAATTTTGGCCTAAATACAAGGATATCGCTTCTGGACGTGTGTAGCTTTAGGCTATTTACCATGTCGCATTCTCATGGGAGCAACCCTCACACACCTATACCTTCCTCTCTCTCTCTCTCTCTCTCTCTCTCTCTCTCTCTCTCTCTCTCTCTCTCTCTCTCTCTCTCTCTCTCTCTGACACACACACACACACACACACACACACACACACACACACACACACACACACACACACACACACACAGACACACACACACACACACACACACACACACACACACACATACACACACACACACTAACACACACACACACACACACACACACACACACACACACACACACACACACACCTATTTGTATATTTAAATTATGTCTTATAAATTTATTTCTATTCACATTTTAAATATAAATAAATGTTAGAATTATTGAGAGAGAAGAGAGAGAGAGAGAGAGAGAGAGAGAGAGAGAGAGAGAGAGAGAGAGAGAGAGAGAGAGAGAGAGAGAGAGAGAGAGAGAGAGAGAGAGAGAGAGAGAGAGAGAAAGAGAGAGTGGAGGATTATTTGAGGATTAAGATGAGGGATGGGTCACTGGCGGTCAGCCAATGACAGGTCCCATGAAAAAGGAGGTGACATATGTCGCCTGATTCGGTATTTTGGTTAGGAAGAGTCTGGTATACTCTCCCTGCGATCACTGTGAAGGTTAGGGAGAGCCTCGCAGGGATTCCAGGGGATTGTACATAGGAAACATGTAAATTTAAACGCAGTGCTGTCATGTTTGTTCTTTTAAGAACAGTCTGTCTTTTTTGGCCCTGTTTGTCCTTAGGTTTTCCTGAAAAAAAGGACAGTCGAAATCTGTTTTTCTGTACTTTTTTTCAGTATAGTTTATTTCACGTCACCATATTTAACTGACGTCACAGCGGCACCCAATGAGACGCTCTGCTACCAAATCAACATCAGTTCAGATTCTACCTCCGCTCAGTCAACTACACGTCAGCTGCTTCGCTTCTCCCTGGTTGAAGTTTGCCTGGGAAGTTTTCTCCTATACAGTCCTAAGTTGACTGTGGGTGAAATATATCTGGATCTACGGATGCATTTACTGCCATATGTATTATTTACTATGCAGATTGGAGCTGTGGGTTGGTTCTTACCGCCCTAGGAGACAACATATGGTGTTTATCTGACTTCGCTTCTTCCTGGTTGAAGTTTGCCTGGGAAGCTTTCTCCTATACAGTTGACTGTGGGTGAAATATATCTGGATCTACGGATGGTTTTACTGACGTATGTATTATTTACTATGCAGTTTGAAGCTGTCGGTTGGTTCCTACCGCCCTAGGAGACAACATATGGTGTTTATCTGACCCTCTCTGTCTCTCTGGTTGCGCAGTTTAACGTCGCCACCCAGGCGTGAGGCGTCCCTCTTCTTCGTCCTCGAGTAGCAAGAAGCGTGGGAGCTTGGAGAAGGACGACTTAGATAATTTTGCTAAGAGGAGTCGGTTTTTGGTAGATATTTCCACACTCCCTCCTCTAGCTTGCGTTTTTCCGCCTTCATGTGTTAGGCCCTCACGTCAGCTGAGCGCTCTCCCGTGCCTGGAGAGGGTGTTAGTAACTTGTTTATCTGTGTCCATTACTGCTGCACTATTACGGTGACACTGCTGCACCATTACGATGGCACTCTGCAACATCTTTATGGTGGCACTCCCAACACAGTGATGGGGCTCATTAACATGAAAATAATGGTAAATTTACAGTGTTACACCAGCCGAGCCCGACATTGTTCTTGTGTTGTTTGATTCAGACTTTCTAACTTCACTTTTTATCTAACTTAACCTAACCTATAAAGATTTAACCTAATGGTGAGGGTTAGGTCGGCCTCCGTGGTCAGTTGTTAACACAATAAAGACATACTTATTCTCTGAGTGCTACAACCTTGATGACATGACTGTTCGTGATTTATATGCTCTTTGATATAATCATATGTGAACGGTCCTGCAGAGCGCCATTGGCTGAGTGGGACCTGTTAAATAACGACAACAAGTAACAAGTAAGTAACAATTTACATCTGATGAACGAAGTCATTGTGACAGAAAAGCAATAGATGAGTGTGTTATATGTGCAAAACACACCCTTTAACACCTAAGTGACCTTCATAATGAGACGGGTGTAACACTGTAATAACACCTAAGTAACTTGTGCTAGTGAGGGAAAGTGATGTGTTAGATACACTCAAAAGTGTTTCCTTAAGTGACCTGACCTAGAAATGGAAGCAGCTGTTGCTTTCTTGCCACATTAGTACCTTGGCAAGTGCTACTTCCAGTCCCGGCCTTTTTTAGGCCAGCAGCCTCTCCAGGGGAGGGGAATGCATGGGCCAAAGCTGCAGTAACCTCTACAGTGAGTTCCGGGTTTCCTCCTTTAGTTAATACACCTGATAACTTTAGAGGGTGTAAGATTTTCTCTGCTAACCTACTGTGGGGGTCTCATGCAGGATCCTTGGGTTCATGATGTGGTGAAGGGAAAATTTCTAGAATTTGTGTCCTTACCTATTCAGACTGTGCCTCCACGTCCTCTCACCCTGTCTCGGGCGGATGATCAGACCCTGAACAATGCCTTATGTCAGTTCCTAAAACAGTCAATAGTGGAGCCTTGTTTACCTGATTATCACGGTTTCTTTTCCAATGTGTTTCCCATCATAAAGCCGGTAGGGCCGGCGAGGGTTATCCTAAACTTGACGGACCTTAATGTTCATGTGCCTTATATTCATTTTAAGATGGACACTCTGAAGGATGTGATTCCTTTAATCCTCCCTAACTGTTTATTTGTTACAGTTGATTTCAAGGACGCCTATTATTCAGTTTATGTTAGGCCTGAGGATAGGAAGTGGCTTCAGTTTTGGTGGAAGGGCTGCGCTTTTAGATTTACTTGTCTCCCTCAGGGGTTATCTTCTGCTCCTCACACCTTTACAAAGTTACTGAAACCTGTCCTCTCCCACCTTCGGTCCCTTGGAATGGTTGTGGTTTGTTATTTAGATGACTGTCTTTTTATTGCTTCCTCAGTAGAGGCCTTGCGGGCCCTGGTGGACTATGCCTTGCACTTCTTTGATTCTCTGGGTCTCACCATCAATGTGCAGAAGTCGGTCCTGGAGCCTATCCAGAGGGTTACTTTCCTTGGTGTGGTTCTCAACTCTGTTTCCATGACTGCAACTTTGCCCTCCCGTAGGGAGGAGCGCATCAGGGAAAAAGGTTTGCTCCTCCTCAACAGGGATATCACCTTACAAGACTTGTCCTCATTTATTGGTTTAGCGGTGGCTTTTGGTCCTGCTGTAGAGTTAGCTCCTCTCCGTTACAGGTACCTGGAGATTATTCGTAACAGGGATCTCTCTTGGTCCTATGGCAATTATCATTCACGCGTTGTTTTAGATAATCATGCCCGGGAATTAGTTACTTGGTGGGTGACTAATGTAGAGTTTCAGGAGAGGTCGCTCTGTTCTTCTTCTCCAACCTGTGAGCTGTTTACGGATGCCTGCCTGACTGGCTAGGGTGCTTCGATGGGGGACGTTACAACTAGAGGTCACTGGGCCCACAAGGAACTGGATCATATAAACTCTTTGGAGTTAAAGGCTATTCTGTTAGGCTTGCAGTCACTTTGTCGGGATAAGATTGGCTTTCATATTAGGCTTCGCTCTGACAACACCACTGCGGTTGCATATATTGATCGATGTGGTAGCACACGACCTACGCTTCATGCTCTTACAGAACAGATTTTTGAGTGGGCTGCTTCTAGGGGTATTACCTTGTCGGCACAGCATGTACAGGGTTTATACAATATGACAGCAGACACGGAGTCTAGAGTCAGCAGGATGGATGGTGAGTGGATGTTACAGCCGCGTTTTTTCAGGATGGTTTGTCAGCGTTTTTATACTCCTGATATTGATATTTTTGCTACATGGATAAATGCTCAGTTACCGGACTACGTTTCTTAGAAGCCAGACCCATCTGCTATGTGCATTAATGCCTTTACCTTGGATTGGGGTGGGAAGAGTTTATATGCTTTCCACCTTTCAGTGTAATATCCAGGGCTCTCCGGAAACTGCAGGATTACGGGGCGACGGCGCTGATGATTCTCCCACTGTGGCCAACTCAGGTGTGGTTTCCGGCAGCCCTTCAGATGTTGGCAGCCGATCCAGTCTTGCTTCCGCGCTGTCCTCTGTTTTTACAGCAACAGCCAACTTTTGCACACCCTCGGGCTCGGGGGTTGGTCTTGACAGCGATGGTGCTCTCTGGGCAACGTTCACACGTCGAGGCCTTTCGACAGAGGTTGCCCAATTTTTCCTTCGATCCTGGAGATCTAGCACTAAGGCACAATATGGGCCACGTATCAACAGCTGGCTGTCTTTTTGCCTCGGCAGGGAAGTGGATCCGTTTCAACCACTTGTGAATGTCCTTTTGGACTATCTGTTGTCAGAATTTAAACGGGGGACAGGCCGAGGGTACAGCTCTATGAACACTATCCGGTCTGGCATCTCTGCAGTTGCTACTATTGATGGACGTCCTGCAGGCCAACATCCTTTAGTTTCCCATTTCATGAGGGCAGTCTTCCTGGAGAGACCGTCTTTTCCCCGCTCCTGCACTACTTGGGATCCTCAGCTAGTTCTGGATTATATCTGCAGTCTGGGTCCCACGGAGGATTTGTCCTTTCCTCAGTTATCCAAAAAAAAAAAAGGTCGTTCTTATGCTATTGTTGTCTGGCCAACGTGGCTAGACCTTGCATTTGCTGGACACAAGAAATTTGTTTGTCTCTGAGACTCAGGTTGTTTTTGGGATTAGCGATCTGGTGAAAACTTCCCGTCCTGGGGTCCTTCTGTCAAGGGTGGTCTTTGAGGCTTATCCGCATGACAACCGCCTATGCGTTGTCCACACTATTCAGCATTATCTAGATAGGACAACGACCATCCGAGGGGCGCTTACTGGGTTTTTCTTGACGACACGACCTCCAGTACGGTTGGCCTCTCGTGATACTTTGCGTCATTGGGTGAGAGATGTGATGGGGGCTGCTGGCATTGACCTTACAATATTTTCTCCCCATTCAACTAGGTCTGCATCGTCCAGCAAGGCGGCCCTGGTTTTGCCATTATCCACGATTGTCTCCAGCACTGGTTAGGCCAGGGAATCGACCTTTACGCAACACTACCAGAAGTCCATTGCTCAGCATGGCCAGTTTGCGAGGGCAGTTTTGTCATAGTTTGTTTAACCTTTTCCTCTGCTCAGGGTTTAATGTGAGGGTTCTTTGACCCCATTATTTGTATGGGTGATTTTCTTTTCATGTTCCTGTGGGACTGTTTCACTATGTTTGTTTTGGGTAATTGTTAATGTTTTACTTTGTTCCTATGGTTTTCTTTTCCACGGCTCCATACTGACTACTTTTTTCTGAATTTTGTGTGATTTGGTAGGTTTTAGGAACCTCTCTAAAGCTCTCATTGGGTGCCGCTGTGACGTCAGTTAAATATGGTGACGTGAAATTGTAAGATTAAACAAGTACTTACCAAGTATGAAGTTTGATCGTAATTTCACGAACATTTAACGACGTCACAGTGGTGCACAATGCCCTCCCTCCCTGCCCTATCTATTCTCGGAGCTCACTTTGGGGCTTGGGCTCTCAACGGTAGTTGGTGGCTGCTTCCTAAAACCTACTCTCTAAACGGACTGATGTTAGTTTGGTAGCAGAGCGTCTCATTGTGCACCACTGTGACGTCGTTAAATGTTCGTGAAATTACGATCAAACTTCATAGACTTACCAATAAGACTTACCAATAAGATCCACGGGATTTACTACTGATCTACATAGATCCTATTGCCCGCCTCCATATTCATCTGTGTTGTATGTTTGTCGTATTTGTTCTTGAATGCTTTTGTGGATGTAGCATTCACTGTGTGTTCTGGTAGTGAATTCCATTTGTTTACTACTCTGTGTGTGAATGTGTGTTGGGTTTGTGTTTTGTTACACCTTTGTTTGTATATTTGTTTTGTGTGGCCAGTTCTTGTTGTGTTTGTGGTCTGAAAAAGTGAGTGTCTGTCTATGTTTTCTAGGTTGTTCATTATTTTGTGGACTTGAATCATGTCTCCCCTTTCTCTCCGGGCTTCAAGTTTGGGTATGTCCAGTCTCTTTAGTCTTTCTTCGTAGGGGAGATTTTGAAGTGATGGTACAATTTTGGTTGCTCTTCTCTGGATTTTTTCTATTTTGCTTATGTTGACTCTGCCTTGGGGGTTCCACATCTGCACAGCATACTCAAGGTGAGGGCGAATGTAAGTCCTGTATACTGTTGCAAAGCCTTCCTCAGTCCAGTGCTTAAAGGTCCGCTTGATAAGACCCAGCATGCTGTTTGCTTTGGATGCTATGTCGTTGATGTGTTGGGTGAATTTTAGGTTGTCCGTGAACAGAACACCCAAGTCCTTCATTACTGTGACCTTATCAATGTGGTTGTTATTTATCTTGTAAGGGTGTCTGTCATTGTGGTGTCCAATATGCATCACTTTACACTTGGAAATGTTGAATCTGAGGAGCCATGTGTGGGACCACTCCATCAATTTGTTTATGTCATCTTGAATAACTTGCTTCTCCACGGTTGTGCTGCTTTTGTTGTATATTTTTGTATCATCGGCAAAGAGCTTGCATGTTGAGGTGATGTTGTTGGGAAGGTCATTGATGTATAACAGGAAGAGTAATGGTCCCAGCACAGAGCCCTGAGGCACACCGCTAGTCACCCTGGCTGGAGTGGACAAGGCTCCATTTACCCTCACTCTCTGTACTCTGTTTGCTAAAAAGTCTTCTATTCAACTGAGGACATGGCCTCTCACGCCAGTCTGATGGAGTTTGAGAATGGTAAGTACTCGTTTAATCTTACAATTTATGGTAAAAGTGCAGAATAAGGCCTTCTGCCCTTTCTTTTTTCTCTCCTTCTCTACATACTATACATAGTGTACTCAACACATCTGTGAAGGTTTCACCATTATTTACCTCGCAAAACGTCTTTGAAGTTATGTTAGGTTAGGTTAAGTTATTGTTAGGTTAGGTTACGGTTATGTTATGGTTAGGTTAGGCTCGGTTCAGCTTGGTTCGATTATATAAGATATTTTACATTTTATTACCCAAATTCAGAAAAAATTCGATGGTTGAGAACCCTACCTTTTGGGTAATAAAATGTAAATTTTTTTTCATAAATTACTAGGCAGCGCTGACTTGTATATACTAACTGTATATAGACTTCCGGTTTACACTCAAAGATAATTTATCACATCTAATTTATTGATGATTTCAGCCAAGGGACAAAGAGCTCTTGATATTGGGGACTTCAACCTGTCTACTATTGATTGAGAGGATTAAGCTCTAAATATGAATTTATGTAATGAGGAATTGCTCTTAGATCTCTTTCTCACGCTCGGTCTACTCCATGTCAAGAAAGCAACATTTACCCCATCAGGAAATATTCTTGATCTTGTTCTCACATTTGAGGATGACAATAATGAATATTACAACTCTACTTCCTTTCCCAAAATGCGGACATATATTGATTAGCCTCACTTATGTTTTTTCCAGGTGGCACAGCCCTTACACACTCAATCATCCCTTCTAAAAGACTTGACTGTATTCGAGGAGACTACACCAGCATGAATGAGACTTTCAAATTATGCTTACAGATGAGTTTCTGGAAGAGGCCCGTTCAGGCCTGTGACTCAAGTTCCAAACTTTCTATCCCCTGGTCGGTGTGCTGGTTCCCATAATTCATTTAATTATTTTCCTTGTAATCATATTTCAGTCTTGGATTTTTCCATAGTATGTCCAATTTCTTTTAAAAAACCCACACTGATTCTGCCTTAACCACTTCATGTGGTAATTTGTTCCAATAATTAATGACTCTGTTCGTGAACACATTTTTCCTTTTGACCTTCTCTTGTACAACTTGTTACTGTGTTCTGATACAAACGAGCGTAATCGTATTGAACGCACCCAGAGATGACAAAGTGCTGACGTAACAGGCGTCTGTGCTGCTTGGGTGACTGTTCCCGCTGTAGCAGTTTGAAGCGTCCAGCTAGTGTAGAGTGCCCGAGTGAGTGGGCAAAGTCAACACATCCATCTCTCTCTCTCTCATGTCAATGACTGGTGGGGTGGAGAAAAAGAGAGAGAAAAAGAGAGAGAGAGAGAGAGAGAGAGAGAGAGAGAGAGAGAGAGAGAGAGAGAGAGAGAGAGAGATTCAGATTCAATACTTTTATTCACAACAGTCCATTGTGAAAAAGACTACAAAGCGTTGAACCAGTCTTAGCACCTTATGAAAGAAGTTCTCGCCTCCTGCGATTACCAGATTCCTCCTACTAAATACATGTACAATATGAATAATTTTACACACTCATATTTCATACTTATTAATGAATACCGACTTACCATATGAAGCTATTCGCTGGATGAGTTGATCAGCTCTTACGAGCCTGTCAGAATCAATTCTGACTATGTGATTCGTGCTCAGCCATTGAACCCATAATTAATATAATCAATAATTATGCATTTTAAGACATAATATATTTGTTTTATCAGTTTCAAGAATATTTCAACATTTATCATTATAAGTTCTTGGGCATTTTTAGGATACTAAAATGAACTCATTAAAGAATAATAACATCTTTATTGCAGTGTGTTCCCCATGTGGGCGAGACTGACCGCGACACATAAAAAGATGCAATAGAAAACTTGAACTTGGAAAACAAGAGCAGCAGAGATGGGGGAGGAGGGAGTGTGGGAGAAATGTGAGCTGCGGGTGATGTCACAGGGTGTTGGAGCACTTAAGATGATGATGGAGTTAATGTGAGTGAATAATGAACCTGAAGAGGGGGACTTAATGCAAGCAAGTGAAAACTGTAAAGTTAAGGACCCATAGAGCTGGTGGTAAGAAATATCTACATAGTAAATTCATATTAAATTGTCTGCCCATTACTCTACTTGGCACTCTTGCTTTACACCCAAAGCATAACTTACTATATATGTATAAACTTTGAGATTCACATAATTAACATTATGCTGTATAACTTAACTTTTGCAGTTTGGCCGCAGTGACATAACCACTAGCCAATATAAATCACATAGTTCTCATTACTAATCTGAAGTGATGCATTGAACTCACATAATTAGCTTAAGTTACTAATTAAAGTCAATGAAGAAGAATATTTAAAAGCCAGATTCTTCATAAGTTAATGAGTACTTGGTTCATATTAGTTTTTTTAGTCAAATCAGTATATAAATAAATCCAGGTAATCTTATTAACACCACAGTAAAGTAACGTGCTGTTTATACATTCTATGCAAAGTAGCAACTCACGTCACTCAGTTCGTATTCACTCAGTTGACTGTATCTACTGAGTCTCATTTCATTTGGCAAGCTCACAGGTGAAGGAAGCACCTGAGCTTACTCAGAAAGACTTGGGGAAGAGGGATTACTACCAACCGATGACTCAATGAGAGAGAGAGAGAGAGAGAGAGAGAGAGAGAGAGAGAGAGAGAGAGAGAGAGAGAGAGAGAGAGAGAGAGAGAGAGAGAGAGAGAGAGAGAGAGAGAGAGAGAGAGAGAGAGAGAGAGAGAGAGAGAGAGAGAATATATATATATATATATATATATATATATATATATATATATATATATATATATATATATATATATATATATATATATATATATATATATATATATATATATATACTTTTGGATAGGAGGGATGATGGGCTGGAAGCATCTCACGGGCCCAGGGCGAGTGAGTTAAACAAGCACAATACAAATACAAAGGCCCCATTTAGAAGATTAGTTAAGGCAAGTCTGAATTGAAATGAGTTAACTATGTCAGCTGAACAGGATGACAGGTATGCTGACATGATTTAGCAAGGATTTTTTTATATATATATAAATAATGATGAAAAAGCAAAGATGACTGAAGCAAAAAGTGTTCAATTCTTAAAAGAAATATGACTGACATGATCACTATCAAATATCAACATTTTCAGAATTATAAACAAACATCAAATCACAAACACTGACTGGCATTGCTTTTTTTTTTTTTTGGTATACATAAAGCCACAGGCCACAGTACTGCTTCCCTTTTGTTGAAGGTGGGAAGCCAAAGTAAGCTGGTCCCAACCCCGAAATACCCTCACCTCTGATTGTTGAGCATTTATTTGTTATTGTTATAATCAAATAAACAAGCCCATTCATTGGAAGGGATGTTTTTACAGTCCTATCATTGCTCCTTACTTGGATTAAATAGGTAGACTAGAGTGAAGGGAAAACTGAAGATGTTTTAAAAAAGAGATAACTCAGTTGTGACATTTTTAATTGGTGTTATGTTCTTTTTTCACGTCAACAGCATTAATCTTTTACTTGTACACTTTGGCAAGTAGCTTGTGTTGCTTCTTTATATATATATATATAATATATATATATATATATATATATATATATATATATATATATATATATATATATATATATATATATAAATAAATAAATAAAAAAAATAAAATAAAAAAAAGTAACAATATACATGACTAGGGAACGAGATCATTGGGGTGTGAGAGAACCTGACTACATAAGACCTGTGAGACTCCTTATCCTAGTGAAACAAACAGGAATACTTTTCTCTGAACAGAAAGCACTAAAGGGATGTTCTTTAGATAGTGAATCATCCAACATTTTTATTTTTCATTTAAACTAAATGGGGGTGACTTTAATAATTTTTTGCATTTAAAAAACAACAAATTTTAAGAACTATAGTTTAAATTTGTACCTAACTAGTAGCTTCCAAGCATCTGTTTGTATATCATACATAAAATATTATTTTTGTTGTTAAAAAAATATTAAATAATATCAATATTTAACTTTTTAATGTAAACCACAATGAAATTGAAACAATTTTTTTATTCCCTACATTTGGTTTACTCAGGATAATTTAACATCTATAAAACATCCATGATTCTACTTAAGCGAGTTTGAAAAAACAAGCCAATTAATTCATTCATGAGTAACAAGGATGTGCACAAACAAGGCTAAAGTTGTAAACAAAGAGTTGTGTGTTGGGTCATGAGTACAAAGAGGATCTTGTGTCAGGCATTTCTTCTTTGGATTTGCGAGGTTGGTGGATCTTGCTGTTGCTATTAGCTGGCTTGTGGAAATTCACTGGATGATCACAGTGCCAGCTGGACCTTTGTGTATATCAATATTTTTCTTTATCTTTTCCTTTAGTTTTCTTTTAATGATGACTATTGAGGCTTCTATATTTCTCTGACACACTTATTACTTACAGAGACCCAAGAGTATTTAGGCTGGACGCACTCTATAGGCTTAACAATATAGTATATATGTTTCTTTCATCAACACCTGACACCATATGGTCTGGAGGAGGGAATGGATGGCCACCTAACTGTCCCGTGTTCTGGCTGATCCAGTTACCCGAGGGGATGTTGCCAGCTGCTGGACAATCCACACACACACACACACACACACACACACACACACACACACACACACACACACACTAAAGAAGTGTGTACATACTATCAAGGTGCACGTATATGCACTATTATCATTTGAGTTTAATGTCACAAAATGTTACTCATAGATTCCTTTGTTCCTCACAGTTTCCACTATTACCACAGGAGGGATGCAAGAGGCCCCCTTCTCTTCCTCCGCTGAGCAGTGGTTCCTCTCGAGGGTTCTGTACACATGAGCAATATGAACTCAGCTCAGCACCTTTGACTTGATCAGCACATGAAGACTAGATCAATGACTATGAAAAGCAACCAGTAGGCAAGTGTTTCAAATAGCTGTACAAAAATAGTGAATAATAAAGACTTCTGCATCATTAAATACCTTTGAAAAGTGCATGGCAGGTTGCAGAGCAGGTAAAAAAGAGTTAACTACCAGTTACAAAAGAGCTTTTGACAGTGGGTCGATAAGGTGATAAATTTATATATTTACCAACGAATTACAGCTGCAACTGACTGAATCTTGTATACACTCATTTTCCTGGATATGTTTCCAATACTGATCAGAGAGCACAGAAATTTAGAAGTTCAAAATAGGTTAAAACAACTACATCTGTTCATTAATCTGACTCTTAATTACCAACATTCCAACAAATTTAATAATGAGTTCCTAATTATAAGATGATGGTACAACACAACTGTTATATATATATATATATATATATATATATATATATATATATATATATATATATATATATATATATATATATATATATATATATATATATGAATACATATATATATATATATATATATATATATATATATATATATATATATATATATATATATATATATATATGAATAATATATATATATATATATATATATATATA